>JAQFYC010001450.1:0-34292 GCA_034694165.1 Tomocerus mixtus | reverse complement strand
CTAAATAAAGAAGTGCCTTATATTTCTATAGGTATTAATATAATTTGGATCATTATCTTTTCTCTGATAATAATCCAGTATGATTACTCTTTTCAGCATATTACATAATTATCGCGGTTGCCAAAATTGAAGAAGTTTATTCTACAACGGTAACAAATGATATATAGGTATAGTATATAGCTACAAAGTGTACTATTTGTATTGAATTAAGTTGTACTTCATTTTATGACACTTTTGGAATACACAATGGTTACTTTTTATTCTAGCTACAGTTTTGGAATTAATTTATTTTATTTCCTGTTAGAAAATACATACGTTTACGTAACCTAATTTTAATTGAGTTTAAAATTTTACCCTTTGAAGCTGCTTTTGTCTTGTCTTTAGGCAAGTCTTTAGGCTTTTCTTTTCCAGCGGGTTTCGGAGTCTTTTTTTCTACATCCTTTTTTGCATCTTTATCTTTGCTCTTTTTGGCTACTTTATCCTTTCCGGGCATTTGAGAGATGGTTGGAAATCACTCCAAGGGGATAAGTTATACAGTTACAAATAACAGTTACCAATACAAATACTAACTAAATATTGAGCTACAAGTATAATTTACTAATTATTATTACACAATCGAGGTCAAGATTTTTTCCTAATAAACACATAACTTATTTAAAGGTGGCATGTGCTTAGATGAGTGTTTACGAAGGAAGTGAATTGAGTACATAGTTTTGTTGTTTGCTATTTTGCTAAGCATTTTACATGACAACAACGTTTACTACTTGCAAATTCTTCTATGTTTTTATCTATATTAATTATATTCGTCTATGTCCAAATAATACTGCAAGCAAGCACAGTCAAAAAGAGTATCACACAATACACTACAACAATGCTAATTAGAATGCCCATTTGCCAAAAGCATGAAAATTGGTAGATAGCAAAGAATTATGGCAATAACCATACTTTTGAACCCATTAACAATAGCGTTGTACTTAAATTGTACATACAAACAAAGCATTTCCTTCACTTTTGGCTTACTAAGTGCATGTAACTCAAACTACATTATTGCAGCCCAACAACTAGTTCAACAAGTTGCGTTTTGCAAAAACGTCAATCTTAAGTGACACTATGTTTGTAGCAAGAAATCACAACTATATACTACTTACCACAGCAGTTGTAGTGTAGTAATGCAAAACAGTACAACATATTTACCTTGTTTAATTATACAAATTATTATGATGGACTGTGCAATTGTGTGCCAACTTCCACATGTACGTACTAATTATTAATAATAGAAAACAGTAAAATATTTGTTACAATTATGGAATAAAAATTATATATTATGCAACAGTGGATTCCGTAAAAATCATCAAAAGATGAACTTTGAAGGGAAAAGATCCTTAGTTTTATTAAAGATAATTATATAGACGATACATGCATACATGCTTGCACCTACACTCACATTTTAGATACTGAAAGGTAGTAATATTATTGTATAACTAATCTGAGAAACGCAGTCACCGCACTGACTCATATCCTCCCACAATTCCGTTTTTCGACAAAACGACTTGCCATAATTGATATTTACGAGATCTAAATGCCCCTGAGGACAAACTTAAATAATACATCCACATTCTGTAGAATTTCTCTCCAGCCTTCTCTTCAAATCTAGGCCAATGTTGCTTAAAGTTTTTAATCCAAGCTTGAATTGTTTTGTAGTAGTCATTTCCAAAATTATGCCAATCTTCAATAACGAATAGATCATCTACTTCCTTTGGAATATCTGTGTGATAAGGCAAAATTCCATTGGGGAAGATGTATTTGTGGAACCAGGGTTCAATCAAAGGAACGTGTTTGTGAGAAACGCCAATTGTGTGTAAAAGGAAGAGACCGTCATCCTTCAAGCATCGATTTGCAACTTGAAAAAATTCACGATAATTTTTTCTTCCAACATGCTCGAACATTCCAACGGAAACAATTCTGTCGAATTCCTCATCCAGATCTCTGTAGTCCACCAGACGGATATCTACTGGTAACCCTGCACACCTTTCTCTTGCGAGTACTCCTTGTTCGGCTGAAATGGTACATCCCACAACTTCGACACCGAAATTTTCTGCCAAATATTGGCAAAGGCCTCCCCATCCGCAACCAATATCAAGAACTCTCATTCCAGGCTTCAATTTCAGTTTGCGTCCAATTAATTCCATCTTATTTAACTGAGCTTGGTTGAGATTGTCTGCATTTCTCCAGTAGCCGCAACTGTAATTCATCGTTGGATCTAACATGGCTTCAAATAACTCATTTCCTGAAAAATAATGAAACGACCGAACTATATAAGTGTTTGGAATGTTTGGATATTTGCATGGTACATACATGATTTACATACACGCGTAAGATTTTTGGCTACGTTTTCAAACTTGTAAAGCATACTATAAAGTATAGGTGTAATATACAGTTGCCAAATATTGTAATGTGTATAATTATGAAAGTTTTCGAACCCAAGTCATAATGTTTTTCTCCAACTTCCCAAGATCTCTGTTTAGTTTGCAGATTGACAACATTAAACAACAAGTAGTTTATAAAACGGTTAATTGGATGAAGATAATCTTTTGCAAGATCAGCACACAAAATTTTGTTACTAAATTCTTCGAGATCTTCACATTCCCAAGAACCATCCATATATGTTTCTCCCAAGCCCAAAGATGCGTTGCAACAAACTCGGAGATAAAAATCGTCTGCGTTTTTAATTTGCGGATCTGACTTTTTCGGTCCATTCATGATAATATTTCCCTTCTTGAATATATCCTGTATGTATCCCACAATCCATTTTAAAGCTAGTCCGAGAAGTATCTTTTCAAAGAATCGATACCCATTAACGAACCAAATTATACATGTGTACAGTATTTCCGTAATGGCCGACATTGTGCAGAATATTTATGTTGCACACTCCGATGTGTGCAATAAAACTATTCCATGTAGTAAATAAATATCTTGCTCTATTTGGCGTAAAATGGCAACTGAAATGATCTTTTTGGAAGTATAGAGTTTTATTGCATTTAGTGTATTCATTTTAGATTCCGTATAACCAACTGGACACAATAAATGATGTGTTCTTATCATTGTCTGCATAGTATTCACTATGCAGACTATGCACTCACATTTTTATAGTATGTTTTGCACTTCTCGCGGTGTCTAGCATGCTTCTATTCAAAGGCATAATCTTATTAGCCGATCCCTGACCTCGCAACATATAATAATGATTATTGTAATACGCAAGTAGGTATTTAAATGGCGAGACAGTAGACAAAACAAATCTCATCTTACAAGAGTATGTTGCATAATATACTTTATAATAGTACATATTATGTAGTATAGAGATGGTAGTTGGCTTTTCACCACAAGTTCTATCTTTTGGCTTTGTTTTTAGCTTCCAGGTTGCTACAAAAAGGCTCGGATATACATGTACAAAGGATTATTAACTATTGTAGCAGAACAGAACCTCTAGTCGTGGAAAAAATGTACCTAGGTATGAGTAATACAAAACTTGCAAATGTAAATATGTTATATATAATTATATTGTAGTACATGTACGGTTGTTGGGAAGCTGAAGACTTTGAAGAATTTAATAAAGTTTTATGTGCTGATCTAGCAAAGTATTATCTTCATCCTGTAAATGGGTTTCTTAACTGCTACGTAGATAGGTAATTTACTGCGTGGAAACCGCTCAATGGGAATTTAGGTTCCAAAAAGGATGTCCCAAAAATATTCTAAATCCCTGACAGGGCTTCCGTAAAGCTTAGATTATTCAGCTAGACAATTAAGGATTCAGTTTTCTTCAGCATTTTAAGTATTGAAACTGTTGCAAATGCAAAATTGGTGCGAAATTAAGAATCCAGTACGATACATGGGTTCACATGTGCCACATGCATCGTATATGATACACTCAACAAGTTACATATATTTTTTGATACTCAGAGGTTGAGAATCATATCCTATATTTGATGTAAACTTATGTATACTACATGTAGACTATATGTAGCTAAGGAATATTATTATGCAATTACCTTTCTCTTTACATCAGAGCAAGTTTTTTCCAAATACCTGTTAATGTTCACAATTTAGGATTTGAGTTGGTAGGTCTTGAGGTAAAAGATTGCTTCCGTAGTTCATCAAGTAGTGAAACATAAATGTAACTACATTATGTACTTCTCAAGATGCTGGTATAAGTATTCTTTAGTAATGGTTGGTTAGATATTAGAAACTGTGAGTCATTGACAAATCCAGCTATACTGTACATATTAGTTTTGTTTTAGCTTCCTAATAGTTATATTGCTAGTTTTAATATTCATACTATAAGGATAGGATCAGGATGTGTGGTATCTAAGTATATGTACTGTAGAAGTTCACTTTTGGCGTTCCATTGTTTTCTTGGAATGGACAAGTAAAATGTATCGTTATGGGCGAAAAAGAATGTATCAGAGTAAATATATATCTTACCAATGTAAGAAATTCGCTTTTATTAACTAGGTAATTCAAGTTTGTCGGTAAGTATAATATTATATATGATACATGCTACAACACAATAAAATACAATTATAGTACTGCATAGCCAGTACTCGTATAGCATTTGTACATAAAGACGCTGTCGATCTGATGCGCCATACCTTTATTTATTAGTTTCATTTATCTCAGTCCTAGGACAACATTACATGAAACTGGAACAGCGTGTAAATTTCAACATAGCTGCGTAAAGCTTTCTAATTTCTACAATTTATGCAAAAGTACGTACATAAGCACCTACGTACCTTCGCCATGTAAAGAGTGTGTATAAATAATAATTGAAATGGCACTGTTCTGTGATTTCCGTATATCGTCTTGTGATGTTACGCACGGAGCAAACAATCGTTACTAGCCCATGGCTTATTTTCGCCCAATAACCAACAATTATTTACTCGGTACTACAAACATATTTAATGTTGTGTGTTAGCTAAATTATTTTCAATTGGATGTAAATGCCTAAGAGCGTTATTGAAAAAATACAGATTGGCTAATCAATGTAAAAACGGAGCTTGTGTACTTAATTTTAAAATTACTAATTAAATTGCTTGTCATGGTGATCGTCATAGTGGTTGTGGTGATCATGATGATCATGGAGATTGGATTCCCATGAAATCTCAGGTTGCCCCATGTCTGGGGTACATTGAGATTCATAGTTGTATTCCTGCTGTCAGCACATTTGCAATTTGCAACGATAACCCACTTCCCATGTTACATTTTCAAAATTATGTGGGCGTGGTCATAACTTTTAGGGGACGTGGTTGATTAATGAACTCGTTGTAAGGCTGGATTCATGAGGTCATAAGCTTTCGAACGATTCGTTTTCTAAGTTTTAATTAAAAAATTTGGAGGTGGGATCATAATTCATAAGGGGTGACCGATTGCCCCCATTTTTCAGAGATCGCAGGAAGCAGTCCAATAGACTACCATGAAAATTTGAAATCTATATCTTTAACCTTTTTTGAGTTATTCCGCAACTAGACGGACGGATGGACAAATACTTCATTTTCATAAAGAAGACAAGCTCCTTAATTATTAAGGTACTTGTCTCCTGTATAGTTTTGTTGTGTCTGGCTGTCTGTCTGCTTGCGGTGTGACTCAAAATCCCCTCCGGTGACTGGGTAGAAAAATGGGGTCAATCGGTCAACGGGTTACCGACTTAGGTCAATTTGAAATATACATGGATGATAGAGAAATCAACTTGTCTGTCCCTTCGTCTGTCAATGATTATCAATGGTCAATGATGGTCACAATGATGATCACCATTGACAAGCTCCATTTCTACAACGTTTACCACGGTTTATTAGAAAGTATTCACATAGGACCTTATTATTACTTATTACTATTACCTAATAAAATATACTTTTTGGCTCTTCTAGAAAATTCACGAGATCATAACAAATATAGAACAAAGGTGAACAAACTTCTTTGTCTACTATTGTGTCGGGACTAGACCTACACCAAAACATAAGGAAGTTGTGGAACACGGAGAGTCTGGTCTGGTCCATTCTCTCTAAGAGTAAATTATATTTTCGTGTAAAAGCTTGCACAAGTTTTTGCAAATGCAATGGCAAAAAATGCTATAATGTCAATTGTTCTTCTATCTAGTACATACATTCCATACTAAGCACATGCATACTAATAAGCACATCATACCTAACTAATTTAGGCACTTGCTTATACGTTAATTTATAACAATAAAGGATTACGACACAACAAGAGTAACTGGTTACCTTCTCGTAAATAGTGTAATTGCCAGATATGAAATTATCATAGTGTTTTTGAATCAACTACAAAGGTATTTATTGGAAAATAGAAGATTGCTAAAAACGTTTGTGTTTACGTACACTACATGCATACCTAGGTAAATCCAAATTGGTCAAATAATGCGGTATACTGCAATTAGTGCAAACTAAACAAACTCGAATGTATGCTGAAAGGACTAAATTAAAAGGTCTACCTACACAGTATATAGGTAGTTATCTCCAATTTAGAAGTACCTAATCAAATAATAAATCATAAGTTAGCGATTTTGCAAGGAAACTAGCAGTGCAAGTTCAGTGACAGTAGTATCATGTGTATAATGCATAGGAAGACAGTAGTACTTAAAATATTATTTTTGTGAGAATGCTGACTGCAAATAATTTACCTTAGGAATCAGTATGCAAAGCATTTTTTGTATATTTTGTCAAAACAGAAAGAATTATGATCTTTCCTAAATACATTTAATGAATAAAAAATTATAGCACGAGGAAATATGCTTGTCAACAGATATCAAGCCTTCTGCCAAGATGGACAAAACAAACGGCTTCTTCATACTTATGATATTTTTAATGAGATTCATAATGCCAGAGATTGAAATTGAACTGCCTACTTATCTAACAATGCAATAGTGGTACATTGAACATAATATGCCAAAAAATGGGCATTCATAACGATATCACAAGAGATTTTTGCTTTGATATTACTGCAGTGGTAGTAATTATAGCAAAACTATTACCTAATATAGAAAAAATAATTTCAGTAATACGTTTTGATTGTTTCAGCATAAGTATTCATGTAGATTTAAGAATATTTATTAACATAGTAAAAACATACATAGCGAACATATAGGTATTAGGTATGTCACATAGCACAATTTATTTACTTACAATAATACCTAGAAAATTGAACCAGTAAGTAATAATTATTATTTAAACATATTTACACATTTATAAGAGCTAAAATTAATAAGCTTTTATCGCACAGACTCATATCCTCCCACAATTCCGTGTTTCGACAAAACAACTTGCCATAATTGATATTTACGAGATCTAAATGCCCCTGAGGACAAACTTAAATAATACATCCACATTCTGTAGAATTTCTCTCCAGCCTTCTCTTCAAATCTAGGCCAATGTTGCTTAAAGTTTTTAATCCAAGCTTGAATTGTTTTGTAGTAGTCATTTCCAAAATTATGCCAATCTTCAATAACGAATAGATCATCTACTTCCTTTGGAATATCTGTGTGATAAGGCAAAATTCCATTGGGGAAGATGTATTTGTGGAACCAGGGTTCAATCAAAGGAACGTGTTTGTGAGAAACGCCAATTGTGTGTAAAAGGAAGAGACCGTCATCCTTCAAGCATCGATTTGCAACTTGAAAAAATTCACGATAATTTTTTCTTCCAACATGCTCGAACATTCCAACGGAAACAATTCTGTCGAATTCCTCATCCAGATCTCTGTAATCCACAAGACGGATATCTACTGGTAATCCTGCACACCTTTCTCTTGCGAGGACTCCTTGTTCGGCTGAAATGGTACATCCCACAACTTCGACACCGAAATTTTCTGCCAAATATTGGCAAAGACCTCCCCATCCGCAACCAATATCGAGAACTCTCATTCCAGGCTTCAATTTCAGTTTGCGTCCAATTAATTCCATCTTATTTAACTGGGCTTGGTTGAGATTATCTGCATTCCTCCAGTAGCCGCAACTGTAATTCATCGTGGGATCCAACATGGCTTCAAATAATTCATTTCCTGAAATAATGGACAAGATTGGTTAAAATTCTTTCATGGTTTGGAATCTGAAACGAACTAATCAGTACCTGAGTAATGTACTATTTATTTACATACAGAAAAGTTTCAGCTAATATTAGAGGTGGGAACCCAACCCAAAACCCCAACCTTAGGGTTTTGGGTTGGGATGGGTCCAATTTGTATAAAAATCGTGGGGTCGGATTGGGCTGGGGTTGAAATTGGTCAGGGTTGGCCAGTGTTGCGAAAAGCCAACCCATTCCCACCTCTGCTAAGAATTAGTCCTATTATATTTAGATTTTGATGTATTAAATTGTAATTAAACCTAAATTGACAATGAATGTAATAATATTAATAAAAGTAGAATGCAATCGTTTGGAGTCATATAGAATCATCTCGCAAAATTGTTAGGAAAAATTTCGTAACTTCTATAAACATGAAACTCAAGAAAATTCTCATATTGTTCAAAGACACAACATAACAATTACAATACAGATACATATTAATACAATTAAGAATTTAGAAATTACTTCACACTCGAAAACAATATTAGATTTCAATTTAATAAGCAAACGTGTACAATAAGATATCTCACCCAAATCGTAGTGTTTTTCTCCAACTTCCCACGATCTTTGTTTCGTTTGTAAGTTGACAACACTGAAGAGCAAGTAGTTAAGAAACCGATTTACTGGATGAAGATAATCTTTTGCAAGATCAGCACATAAAACATTGTTACTAAATTCTTCGAGATCTTCGCATTCCCAAGAACCATCCATGTATGTTTCTCCCAAGCCCAAAGATGCGTTGCAACAAACTCGGAGATAAAAATCGTCTGCGTTTTTAATTTGCGGGTCTGACTTTTTCGGTCCATCCATGATAATATTTCCCTTCTTGAAAATATCCTGTATGTATCCCACAATCCACTTGAGAGCTAATCCAAACAGTATTCTTTCGAAGAATCGATATCCATCGACGAACCAAACTATTAACATATACAACATTTCCTTAGCTGTCGACATTGTAAATGTAACTTATTATATTTCTCACACTTAATCCCTAAGCCGAAAAAACGCTTATATTATGGAAGTTTAGTAAATATTCCTTGTTTTGACGAGAGAGTGTAACTACTGAATGAAACAATCTTTCATTTAGACATTAAGTTTTATTTCTTTTGATCTGATCGTTTAAGATTGGTTGACCTACTGGACTCTTCACTATTACATACCCTTCTGTATTACACTACAGGTCACTTACACTTACACTTGCCTTTTCATGCAGTTTAAACTTCACATATACATACTACATCCTATCCCACTTGTTTAAAGTGTACAAACATTGGTACAAACTAACAAAGCCGATCCCTGATCTCGTGTCTCGTGACATGACATTCATTTGTAGTTAATATTCTGTATGCTTTTAAGTTGTTTAGCTTTTAGGGGTAGTGCATTATTATTTAGATAGAATGATAGAATCCCTAATCGTTAGGTAAATAAATAGCAAAATGCAAATGTGAGCTTTAGAAAATATGGAATGTAGGTAATGTGTAGCAACCATGAATTGGGAAACTCTTTTGGATCAAGATACAAGAATGGTTGGTTCCTAACTTTTCAATGTCTGACAAATTAATATACATAATGCCGCAATTTTGGCAAACCCATTATCAAAGCTAGATTGCATTATCTATTTAAATATGTAAGCATGCATACTTTATAAGCATTAATAAGCAAGAAAGTATGTAGTGGGTCGTTCGCAGGAGTAAGTAGACAAGATCATCAGCTTACGCATAATAAAGCATACCTTTTTGCTTTGTGTTGTGCATGTCAAGATTCAAGATAGAGCACATGCATGATATCGGTATAAGCCATACCTACCTATAGCCTATACAAGTATTGGTTGTAGGTCACATTCATGTTAAAAAACAGTATTGCATCAAAAGATTTTGAAGGTGATCTTTAATATGTGTGCTGTATATGCTAGCTGATGGCAATATTAGTAAAGGGTTGACGTTGACCTAATGACTGTGACTCCCTTTCAGGTTGAACCAAACTAAAGGCAAGTTCTATTTAGTGAGTTGCATAAGTTCACATTCACCTTGCCTCATTGCATCACGGAACGCTGAAAGTGAGAGTAGAGTTCAACTTCTTATAATCTGCAGACTGCAGGTAGCATGTATATTGTGATAAACAATTATAAGTTGTGGAGCACAGAGGTGGATAAACATATAGACATGTATACTCAAAGGTGCTACGCGATCTAAAACCTAATGTCATGCTACTGACTTTTGCGACAATAACCAGTCCGGCGATTTATTAGAAATATAATGCCAATTGTATAAGGGCTAATAGGGCATACAATTACATGTCAACAACAGATAAATGCACAGAATGCATTATATTTGCTTACAATTATTCTAAATATAAGCACGACACAATTTTCATGCATTTATGTAACTAGATCACTACGACATGAATATTGACCTTACTTATTTATATTAGTAAATTCTATATGAATGCATAATGACACATGATAGTAGTTTTAGTGAAATACACAAAGTATGTTGACTCTGATTCCCCTGGCATGTTGCTGGTAATTTCAAAATTGAAATGATAGCAATAGGCTAGATAATTATTTATATTACAATTTTAGTGACAATCGGTACACTTATGTCCGTAAATATATAGGTACATAATATGTAGAAAGCCTTACTGCTCAATTCATATTATCGCAGTTATACTATCTTACTAGTACATCAGGATATTTTGAGAAACAATAAAAAGTGCATATTTTTTCTTATTTTTAGTAAGCCACCTTATGCGACTATACTATATCTATGTCCTGAAGAGTGGAATTTGCAGTAATGCAAATACAGATACTGATACATACTACATACTTATTGTTAGAAATGTGCTTTATAGGAACCGCAATCTGGAGCAAAGTATAATTATGTTTAATCACATACTCATCATATTCTCTGAAGATCCTAAAGAAACGTAAAATAATTCACATATAGGTGTAATCAATTTGCATACGTCACAATCCTAATAAACATTATTTTTATTACATACGTAAGCATTACATGTACCGTACCTGAAATTTATCATGGACTATAAGCTAAATATTCAAAAACTGCATTGAACGATCATGAAGTATTTTAGTTTTAGTTTTAGTGTGAAATTACCTAATATTGAACACCTAAATATATATAGCACCCTATATAAAACAATATAATTTTTTAATACGACCCAACACAATTAAGATTTTTTATTTTCGAATAAACTTATAATTAATTTTGATTAGGTCTGTTGAGATCATAATATTGTTAATTTCTTTAATGTAACTGTAGGGAAATATACCTTGGGGAAGTTCAACTTATTTGGCACAATTTATTAAATAACCCTCCTATCACTAAAATCACTAGGGCAGTGTTAATTAGGATCAAACAGAAAGGTGCAGATTTAAAAAAAAAGTTGCATTGCTGCATATAAGCAGACGATAATGCTCTGACGGATGACGGATGTATTTACGATAACTAAAATAATGGAAAGCTATAAAAGTAGGTCATTCAGTACCAAACACTTGCCTCATTTAGGTACTACTTAACTACACGTTGCATATTATCTGGCTGTAAGCTGTAACTCCTGCACACTGATTTACCGAATTTCATGAAAATATGGAATCAAATATTAAAAGTACAAGTATAGATAAAATATTTTGGGCGAGTTTATAATATAAACTCGCCCACAATATTTTATCTATACTTGTATAAACTTTATATAGATCTGTCTACAAATATTGTTGTCTTTTAGATTATTGCAAAAGATAAGTATCAGCAGGTGAATGGATGCAGGTTTGCTGTTTTAAATTTCCTTAAAGACCATCAGCAAGTTAAGTACTCACTGAAAAATAAAACCTTAACCGCATTCCTTCAACCGTGTCTTCAACAGGAGATTTAGAAAGATTACTGGTATTACACAGGTTATTATTATTATGCATAATGAACAATTAAACCGTATTTTATGACTATAGCCCACCATTTGTGTACAACATAATCCTGTTAATTAATTTAATACATTTTTTAACATAGCTACCGCATAAATTTGGGCACAAATAAATATATCTTCCCATGCTATTGTAAATATACTGATGATTCTCCCAATATTATGTTTTGCTTCTCAGGTGCATAGTTATATAGGTCAGTAACATATTTTTACAGTTATCTGTGACTATTTCTTCCTAAAAGTTTTATTATTGTTAACTATTTTATATTAATATTATACCTACGTTTACATACTGTTGTTAAAGTTGAATTTTTTTAAATTACTTATTGACCAAAATAATAAGGTAGCAGAATACAATATCAATATTAGGCAAAGGTATCAAGGTTAGGTCGGCACAGCTAAATGCATTTTAAGTTATGAGCGTACGCATGGAGCCCACAGCTCAATTTCAAAATGATATTATGGTGTGGGTTTACATATACGCTAAATCACTTTCCCGAACTACTTTTGGTAATTTTGGATAGTCCACTTTCTTGTGGTTCTTAAGAACTAAAGGGGGTGAATTTATAAGTCAAACTATCATATAAGAACTTTAAGGCAAGATGCCCATATAAGCAAATGGATATAATATGTGCCATTTCTATGCGGTGGTCTTGCGGCTAAATGTGTGCGTGTACTATTATAATATGTTACTGCAAATGTTGATCTGTAATAATATACCATTTGCTATTGTCCTCTTCGATAACTTGTAAATACTATGTGTGATCTTGTACCTAAAGTAAGAAGGTACAAATTAATTCTGTCGTGGATTCTGATGTAATTCTTTACCCTTTATGATGATCTACGATTGCTAAATTGCCAATAGTTGTTTGCCGTCTATACAGTAGTGGTACATGCATGCTTAGCTATATTTTGTTGCGTACCTGTTTATTACTACATATAAACTATACGCGAACAACGAACACATAACATCTTTAACTTAGTAGGTACTGTTCTTTTAACTTGCTACAGCCACCACCAAACCACATACTATTAACACTAGTCTGGCTGGTTTAAGGGGCATACTAATCTTCAGCTTTTTACGCAAGATGAAATTTTATTACTTATAATAAAATAACGTGTACGTTAGGGCTCAGTGTATACAATTCTTATCTCATATATACATATTGTATTTACATTGTTTATACCCAACAATATATAATTACTTGTACTGTAGCAGACACCAGGTACCTATTATCATTAGCATGCGTGAATTGGGTGTTTGATGCTGATGTGATGATGCACTATGCATACAATGTATATAGTTTACAAAGTAAATGGTAAAAACAACTTTAGATAATAACCACAACACACCACAACATGATATTGAATTTGAATTGACCTTTATAGTTCATTTAGCGAAAATCTAGGTTGCAATTGGCAGTTTTGCAGACTGTTGAGATGTAGGTGTGCGTATGTAGTTGCATAATTTGATGTGGTAATAACCTAATAGGTAACGACAATGAGATTGCTTGGGAGTTTGAGTGTCATGAACACTTGCCTCGTGAACTTTACAAATGAGTCAGACATAATATTCCCAATAAATATTTGTAATGGTAAATGTTATGGCTGTGACCATTCTTGCACCGAATTGTACATATGAGCTATTACATATGTTAATGATCATTAAAGGTTCAAAGTACAAGTAGCTCAGTCTGCAAAATATTATTACTATATAATCATCACGCTAATGTCTCAGCTTATGGATATGGCCTGCTAACATATGGATACCTCTCTGTTAAGAATGCAGAAAACCCTATATAACTTTTTATTAATTTGGTTAGGTATTCTGCATTCTTAATAAAAATATATGTAGGGTATTCTGCACTCTTAATAAGAGTTTATGTCGGGTCTATATTCTTAATAAAAAGTTGTGTATGGTATGCTGCATTCCTAAACGATGATGAAATGGTAGGATATAATTGGAAGGCTTTTGGCAGTTGATAGTTTAATAATAATGATATTTTTAATTGCAGATAACGCATATTACATGAAGTCATGAAGTGACAAAATATTTCCATTTCTTAAATTCCAATTTTAGTATCATTAAATTCATTAAATGATGTTTATAGACATGTGTGTAATGTGTAAAAGTTAATTTAAATGCGATATGGTACTTGACAAGTTGACAAGTAGTAAAATTCCCATAAAAAAGTTATAGCTTTGTGCAAGCCAAACTAACTCGTAAACAAATACACATAGACAATTAGATAGGATAATGAGTCAATGAGCAATGAATGAAGAAAGTTCCATGTTCTATTTACACTGAAAACACTTTTGCCATATAGGCAATTTTCATTAGACTCAATATGGACTTTATTTATTTTGTGAAATTTAACATTTTAGGACAAAAAAGAAAGCGTTACAATTTTATTTTTATGATTCATTGACACATTTATTTATTTTTAATCATTGTTGTTTATAATATTATCATATTATCATGGAACTACGGTGTATTTTACATCTGCCTGTAGCTGTGTCCAGTTAGTAAAGATGTTCCAAAGCCGTAGTTAAACACTAGAGTTTTATAAATTATTTATTAATTATGCCAATGCCAGCAGGCTGTACTTGTTCTTCTAAACTAAAGCAAACAGTGGCTACATTTATTTTTGTAGTTGGATTAATCACAGCCGTTTCGTTGGCATTTTTTGACTTTGACAAGGATTCTTCCAGAAAGTACAAAGTTATTGACAATGAGGAACTTCTTGTAGATTATAAACATTGTAAAATCCCGAAAGTTGTTTTGGAAAATGAAGCTCTTAAGAAATTGTGGAACAAACCTAAGGCAGTCAACTGCTCGTTAAATAGGAAACTATCTCATCTGACAGAAGACGAGGTATTTCCTAAAGGTTTTTGTGGATTTCTACTCTACTAAAAAGCTTTCCATCAAAAAATAAAAATAATTCCTTACACCTCCGTTACATAAGTAATTATTGATTCAAATAGTGACCTAGATAAACAGGTCTACTTACACTAATGTTTGTAACTTAATTTGCAGCGTCTCATAATTTATGGAAAGGATGACAAATCATGCTGCTTACGTGAAATTGAGAGACCTGTAAATATGCCTGGTGATAAATATAAGTGAGCTACAAATTAATTATGATATCTTCTTATAGAATACGCTAATATTTATTATTTTCTTAGCAAAAATGGAACAAGTCCGTAAAATAAAATTAAACTTGCACTATAGTGTGATTCGAGTGTGATGTGTCAAAGTGTCTACCTACGCAATATTATAATGCAAAATATGGATTGCATGTCTATCCTCATCCTCAATCCTCATGTGTGCTTATCAATGACGCATAATTTTCAAAATATTTCTTGTATATTCCCAAAGGATAAAATAATATATCTTTAGTACCCATCTAAGTACTATCAACCCTAACTTTAAAATATTTTTGAATAGATTATCACCAAATTGCTCTTCAATTCTAAACAATACGGATGTTTCAACCAAGAAATTATTTTTGGTTGAATGCTCATCCGGTAATTCTGAGATGCACTACAATTTCCATGCGACTTCCTTTGAAAACGAAACTGTTCCCCCGAAAATTTCCTTTTGGAACTCAATCAAAAAATCTGAAAGACCCGTTAGCGTTTTGATGATTGTTCTTGAATCAGCTTCCCGTCATGATGCTTTTAGAAGTCTAGGAAATACAGTGGATTATTTAGTTACGGAACACAACTTTGTGGATTTCAAAGGACACCACATTTTAGGGGAGCCTGATTTCCCGAACATATTTCCACTTTTGTTGGGGACGGCTGCTGATGATTTCTGGGGAAAATTAAAAACAGATTGGAATGCTCCTTGGGATTCATATCCGTTTATTTGGTCGAATTTTTCGAAGTTGAATTACATAACATATTTCTCAGAGGATGGGGAAGGAATTTTCAATACCAAAGGACAGCAAGGGTTTACTGAACAACCAACGGATTATTACATACGCCCACTTATCGATTCTCATAGAGATGCAGTTTTCTCTAGCTTGTCAGATTTACGGGTATACATATGATCTTCATATAACAATTTAGCATATATTAAAGATATACCCAAGTAAAAACTATGTAGCATTAATGATATTTTTGTGTTAAGGAATACTGTTTCGGGACTGAAACAGTAACCGAGTTTGTGCTGAATTACCACAAAAAATTACTGTTAAAATTCCAAGATATTCCCACTTTCAGTTTAAACAGAATATCTTGGCCACAAAACGAAAACTTGGAATCCTTATTTGATTTAGATGGACCTCTTCTAAAGTACTTTGAATCAGTTCTTGGGTCTCGAGTTATTTACGAAAATACTGTCATAATATTCACAAGCGATCACGGATCTACAAACCATTCTTATTCTAACACATTTGAAGGACTCCTAGAACGGCGATTACCTTTCCTGTTTTTCCATCTCCCAAAAAGACTAGCAGTAAATAATCCTAGATTTACTACTAATCTAATGTTCAATTCTCGTACTCTGACCTCTCACTTCGATACATTCGAGACTTTACTTCATTTAGTAAAATTAGCCAAAGGAGCCGTTACTGGAAAAAATCCTGCGAATGCAACAAAGGAAGATAATTCAACGGAATCCCCAGATTCGACTTTCAGAAAAAGTTTTCTCAATTTTATTCCTCCTGAACGAACGTGCCAAGATGCTCATATTCCAGCCTATATATGTTCTTGCAATCTCCCCGAACCAGTAGTCAATGTCACAGATTTTAATGCTTTACATCAAAATATTCCTGAAAATGTTAGGTTGCCCACTTTCCATGAAGTCCCGTTATTAGCCATTCCACAGTCTGAATAAATATTCTATAAAGTTGAATGCCTCACACTTTACTAATTAACACTATTGGATTCGAGGAGGTGTACAACAATAATAAGTACTAGGTACTTATCCGATATGTATTTATGCAAATGAAACCATTAAAATGTTGAGTTCAAATAAACTGTGTCATGGAAGTTCTCATTCATATTAATTCATACCGTACTTATATATAGGTAATTCAGTACCTACACATTCCTATTATGCATGTATCAAATGATTCTTAATTTTATAAATTCAGGACAAATGTGCAAATCACTTATGTATTACTATTTATTATTATTATTAATTTTCCATGTAAAGAAACAATTAATACAAGTTGATGATAAAAAGAAGTTAATGTACAAGGTTAACTTTGCGTCACACACATGTCATATGACATACACAATAAGAAAGTAAACAAGTTCGTAAGAGATTAAAATTGTTTCTATATAGTATGTAGGCACTGCTGTAGTATTATATATTTATTCTTCCTCACATAGCAAAAACTGCAAATATATTTGTTAATATTTACATCGCTAAAGACGTAAATTTTTAAGCTTTTTACATACATACTTACTAATATACTGGGATTTGTCAATAGTAATCTATAGTTCTCTTACCACAATATATATAATTTTCCTGGTTGTGCTACTGCACTGCATCACTGCACTGTATCAAAATGTACCAAAGGATAATACAAATTGGGGATTCTTAATTATTGTGCCAAAAAAAGTATAAAATCGTCAAAACTCAAAGACAACAAAACATAAGGTACCTTTAGATATTTCACCTACAAAATATGATGCATACCAAACACCTACTGATTTATACAATAAAGTTAAAACATTAAAAATTGCATTTTTTGTTAAAAGGAATTAGTCATTTCTAATAATAATGTTTTTCTGTATTCCAGATAATGGGCTCAAAATACTATAATTACCTTTTGGCTAGTGTAATTTTGCAAATTGGATTATTGTTTATTTCCAATACTGAAGGATATTCCAAAAATCTCGCCGCTTGTGAATCAGATAAAGATTGTAATTCCGCAGCAACATTTCTCAAGTGTGACTTACAATCTAAACGTTGTAAATGTTCCGTTATCAATATATTCCATGAAGAAATCAATAAATGTCTCATTCGGGTAGGAGCCACCTGTGAAGTAAAAAGCAGGGACCAATATTGTGTGGCTAATGCTGAATGCAAATCTTCCAGTTCACAAAAATCGAGTTATGGAACCTGTACCTGTAGATCTAAGTATAAAGCAACAATCGACAGTTTATGCAGTACAGCTAGTTTTAGTGGTTTAACATTTTATATGAAAATCTCTGTAATACTCATTTCTATCTCAATGTCTGCTTTATGTGCCAAAATGCTGAGCCAAACGTAAATTGTAAATGAAAATACTTTGTAAATACAAAATAGAAAATAATTTATTGTTAATGCAGTCGTGCGAAAAACTTTTTGCGGTAATGGTAAAGCCTAATCGAATGCACTGTCTTAACAATATTGAAGCGTTGTTCTTCTAATTGTTGCCAAATTATTCAATTAGTATAGCATAACTGAAAAAGGATTAGTTTAAGTATCCCTCGGGTGGGCATTATATAGGTATATTTTCATGGAGGAATTTACTCTAAAACTTCGGGTGCATCTTCTATCTAGTACATACATACTATAAGTAGCAATTGTATTAGTATAACTGGAACGATGCTATGCGGGTGCATCTTGCTAATAAACCAAAAAATACTTCGGTTTTAGAATTGGATGGAAATGCGGTCCCATACCTAGTGAGTATATATTAATAACAAAAACTACGTCTATGTATAATGTATGAATGTGAAATATGAACTATTTACCATATCAAACCATACGTCATCTAAAATAGAACGCGAATTCCTAAATGTTCTGTGCATTATCTGTAAAACGTATATACCTGTTGTGTACATTTATTTGTCATTCTTAGATAGGATGAAGAACATGGATAGATAAGTAATTCCCTATTTTTATATATATTTCCATAATAAGTAAATAATCTAGAATATTTATGGACTTAAATATATAAAGGATTATTTGTCTCAACTTTGTTGCATATATACTTAACGTAAAACAGTACAAGTAAATATTCCGTTATCAAAATTGCTATATACTATAATTATATTCTAATATACGTATTCCATATACTATGCTATATATTCGATGAAATGTCTCATACGGGTAGGAGTCACCTGTGGACTAAAAAAGCCGGGGCCAATATTGTGAAGCTAATGCCGAATGCAAATCATCCAGTTAACAAATATCTAATTACGGAACAAGTATATCTGCAGATCCAAGTACGAAACTACAATCCGACAGTTTATGCAGTACAACCAGTCCTGGTAGTTTAACATTTTACATGCTGGTCTAAACGTAAATTGTAAATGAAAACACTTATTAAATACAAAATAGAAAATAATTTATTCTTAATACAGTCGTACGTAAAACTCATTTCTTAAGGTACAATCACTAAAGATACTTTTCGTTTCCTAATCAAAGGCACATTTGCGATAAAATTCATGTAAAAGGTAAAATCATTCTTTAAGGTACAATTTTTTAAAAGTATGACAATTTCAAAGATTTCTAATTGAGGTACAGTCATAACATTGTTTAAGTACATTCACCGTAAACTCCTTATACAGATGCTAACAATGCTTTTTCAATTACCATATAAATAAGTACATTTTTCTATAAGGTACATTTCTGCTTTCAGTACTTTTTTTTGTAGTTGAGCAATCATTCAATAAAACATAACAGGTAAAAATAAGTGGGGAAGTCATGTTCACATAATGTAATGCACTAAACATCAAATAATCATTTTGTCACCAAATAACTAGTTAGGTATAGTAGAGTAGAGGTAGGTTGCAAAACACTAAAACTCTTAAGCTAATCGTAAGCACACAGCACCCTATATGAATCAATGACAATATATTTTATTTAATAAGAAAAGTCCAATGAGAATCATGAAAGATGAGGTTAAAGTGCTGCTGGCAGATTTTGGAACACAAAGATCGTCAGTTTTTCGGTGTTCGTAGCCGTCATTGCATTGGCAGACTCCGATTCTTGGATCGCTGTCCAAAGTTATCTTAACAACGTGGGTATTGTTTCCAGAAGACTCAAGGCTCGATTTAGATTTGCATTCAGCATGGGCAACGCAGGTTGGGTGTCTTGGAGGTTGGGATATTTGGGCAGCGGGTACGGGAAGAGGGGCAGCGGTTGTTGAGGAAGACGAAGATACTTCAGCAGTTGTAGTGGCAGTGCTCTCAGTGGTGGCATTAATATTGGTGGCTTCTGTAACGGAAGAAGATGTAGAGGTTGAGACAGAGGACGGAGTCACAGTGCTCGTACTGGTTGTCGTACTGGTGGAGACGATGTTAAATTGGTTGTAGTTCAAATTGCATTGAGCTCCAACGCGACCGTAGCAAGAGTAGATTTTCTTCCCTTGGTTTCTGTCGTTGTTATTATTTCTGTTTCTGTAATTGTTGTTGTTATTGTTGTTGTAATTGGAATCTGAATCTCCAGAATTTGCAACAGCTTTTCCAACCTTGTAGCCCACATATGCACCTCCGGCACCAATAGCAGCCCCGCCGACAACTTTCTTGAACCCGCTTCCGCTGCTTTTTCCGCCACCACCCTTTTTCGGACTTCTTCGTGAACGGGATCTTTCATTTTCGTATCTATAGGTGTAAACTTGGTTCACGGTATCTGGGCATTGGCACCGTCCGCCGCTGCAAGCCAAATATTTACTTCCGTCGCACGAATCAACGGTGATACCCGAACCCTCAGTAATGGTACACCTTTCTCCGTTCCCATCTAATCCGTTGACGCTTGCAATGGTAACGACCAAAATAACTGCAAGCGATATAATTAGCGTGGAAGACCCCATCTGTGTAAATTAATAGTTGCTTTAGGTAATTTATAACCCATATGCATACAATATAAAAATATTCATAACAAATATACCATAATATAATACTATATAGCAAATTATGCCAATTAATTCCATAAGAAACCATGTATCACACATTCATGTTTTCTTACTTTCAGTAATATAAATTTTACCTTGCTATAGATTAGCTGTACTTTTGATGAACTTCTAGTCCCAAATAGTCGTCGTACAGAAAATTGTTAACCCAGTCCAAATTCTTTCTAAGCTCAATCTCTGAAAAAGAACATACAAAACAGATTATTTAAACTGCAGAATAGTTACCGTAGTGTGCAGCGTATTGTGAACGTGAACCTATGAAGTTGTCACAGAAGAATTAAAATATTCTTTTTCAGTATGCTTTTTCACAATACATTTATTTTTTACGTACCAACTCCAGAAATTCAATACTTATACGGTAGATTGCAACCTTATACAATATATTGGTAAAAAGACTTGAGAAAGTATAACTTCAACTTCAGTCTCAAAACCCACACCCCAAACGCTCTGGATATTTAGCACCTAATCTTTGTGTATGAGAATTATTTGATTTTGTTTTCCACACAGGCGATCATTCGATCATGCAAATCTAATTAAATGTATTTCTATGACAAAAAATTTATATGTTATTTATATGCAGATAATGCCTTCGGTAACAAATCGTATTTTCCTTTCTCAAGGTCCATACGATTATGGCCACTACTCCGAAGCTCTTTTTAACTTGTACGTAAGCAAGCTATTCTTTCAAGCTTATATACTTTTCGTATTAGTATTTTATCCACGAGAATGTAATGGAGTGTACCCATTTACAAAGTAGGGTAGTTAATTATGTAAATACAATTTAATGCTAATGTGTACCTTAAAAAGGTAGCGGAATCAATCGCACTTTATATTATGCTTAATTTTCGAAATCTGCTGTATTGTAATTTTTGAATCTTTCTTATAGATTCTCATCACAATAAAAATGAGAATTAAAATATCACTTAATCGAATCATCTTTCAATAAGAAAGTCAAATTACTCAAAGCCAATGTAAACGTAACGCAATAAAAATATTTACGATATGATAAGATATCCTAGCACACCACTATACTACAAAGTACAAAGATTGGCAAAGATTTCCCTTGCTATGTTATTATTTACATGATTAATTATTTTTCCATTTCTAGAACAGAATAGAACACGATATGATAGCACAACCTGAATGCAGAAAAAATATTATACTCATATCACATACTAAAACTATCTCCTAATGATACATACTTATACTTTAATAATTTATTAAATAAGTAGAATGTAAGTAGGTATTTCAAAATGAAATTACCAGGATAACTTTCGGAAAATACCGGACGTAAATATGTCCTGATAACTGTGATCACTTCACTACACGTCACCTTGAAGTACACTCTTTACACTTTATTATTCTTGTGTGTAAAAATCAGAATAAATGATAAATTCTTTTACTCTTAAGTGCCTTGTATACCTCCTTGTAAATTATTTGCTCTTTCTACACACAACTTGCCAAATTCTATGTAAGTGAATTCGCTAAATGGAAATAAAATTATTAGAAATGAAACTGAAGCCAATACTTGCTCGATATAGTGAAATAAAGTGGGAAATATGTAGTACCTGTTGATGACTGATGTTTATGTGATGTTTAACAGCTTCCGTATATTGTATGAATCACTAATAATCAGAAACTGAAAATAAACAGTCTCAGCTATTTGTAATATGGCAATAGTATATTACATACAATGAGATGGAGGTCATGCACTGAATTGTTAGGTTAGTTAGTGAGTACCAAGACTGACTACGTACGTAGGTATAATATTTAGAAACGCATATAATTATTGTGCTTACGAACATAACATATTATACCTATAAAACTTCAGTGCCTAGTGCAGGTTGGCAATATAAACAACTTTAGTACTATATACGTAGGTATTATTGTGTAGGGATAAATTTTTGTGCAATGCATATAAAGTTGTGATTTGGGATTGTATTCTATTGTAAAGGTGGTAAGGTAGATAGGGGCTAGAAAACTACCTACTAGACTAGGGGTAAGTTTCTCTTCATAATTATAACGAAGCCTTTTCCTTCCTTTTTACCCTGGGGCTATGTGCACGTCCCTTTAATATAAATACAATTGTTGTAGAGACTGTATCATCCCAATGCAATGCACTACAGACAAGACAACTATTTACATGGCATCTGCTGCAATACTTTTAACTGAACTTTTAACTTACAAATGCATTGCATTGGCAATGAAACGCCTTATGGATGTTAGACATGGTCTGCCTTGAACGCTTTAAATGTACATCGTGGTTTGTAAGTAAGTAAATACGTATCAATGAAACCTAAGCCGCAATTTTATACGGCTTGACCAATAGACATATTAAACCACTTTCTCACGCTTAAAATAAATAGAAAAGTGACATTTACACACTGTCAATAAGTATACAAACAATTGTCAACAAAATCGGATAACCTGCTTCAATAAATGGATGCTATATCTTTATGAAATAAGTACCCATGATTACTTACTTAAGTAATTAATATTAGTAGGTAATTATTTTATTGTAGTAGTGATACGTATTTAGTAAAATTAAGTAGTAGGAACATGAGTTATATGAAATTGTGTACCAGGTCAAAGCAACGGCAACGGAAGGACATTATGTTATGTAGTGTATGTACAACATACCTTGAATAAACCTTTTACGGGCATATTATGTACAGTACTTGCGTCTTATTGTTAGTAGAGTTACATATGCACTGGAAATTGCCACATGTTTACATTAGAATAAACAGTCAACACGTTGTTATGCATCATACATACCACTTTCCGGCGAATGCATGAACACATAATAGTGTGTAGTCAGGGTCAGAAAAGATATCATTCCTACGCTACTTTGAACGCATTACTAAGTATGTTATGCTTTAATGTTACTAAGAACTCATGAATTATCCCATTGAGGATAGATTAATCTAAACTAACAATTTTCATTTATAGAATCGATACAAATCATTGAGGATATTATCGTTGGATGCATTCACATAAACAATTTATTACACTTTTAATTTATTCCCCTGCTCTGATATGTGGACACGATTTACAATACCCCGTATTGTATTCAATATGCTTTTTTGCATGCTATTTCGGAAGCGTACTTAATTGGGCATTTTAGCTTGTAGAAATTATTTATACTGCCGTATATCAGGCAATACTGTTAAAATTCCATATTGCTAAGTAGTATGTGTAAGCACATACTACTAAGTAGGGTTGCATATTGTTATTAGCTACGCTATTGTACAATGGCCTCATACGGAGTATTTGAATATTTTAGTTACTGATGTGTTATTCCAAGATAGATACATAGTAGACATGTAAGGGAAGTAAGAATTTGAAAATTATTTGTAGCTTTGCCTTTTTTCTTAGGATTATTTTCTACATAGTTTATCTATGTCCTTGATAATCCTGAATATTGATTATGATATTACAATATGCAAAGTAAATATGATGCATCTTTTACGATATTATTGATAAATTACAAATAATGTAGTAGTTCTTTTTTAATTTCTTTCTACCTTTCCTCGTAGGAAAAGTTAAATTATCCGAAAATCTCACTATATCCATGGTGTAATTTCCAATGTTAATTATAATTATGGATAAATTATACATAAGTAATTGCCAACTGCGCTGTATTTTCAAGCGCATACCATTTTTCATTCATTAATTCTTAGCAGATCCACAACTGCTCTGCTACAATCACCCATGTTATAAATAAGTACGTATGAAAATGAGTTTGATGTGATATGGTTTTATGTAGTGCTATTTATGTAATGTTTCTTTTCATAAATTATTGCAGTTTTATAATATTCCACAGTTTAAAACTAACGAAAGTGTTAGCTATGAACTGGCTTGTAAAATAAACTCTGAATATTTTGTCGAAGAGTAAAAACGTGGGAACATTAATTAGTATATTTAATATTAGCTTACAATCTGTTTCAACAACCCTTAAATGTACATTTAGCAGTACGTAATGTAAAATGTAATCATTGTCTTATTTATTGTCAGAGCAAAACAGAGGTTAAACACCCATATTTTATTATTAGGCACATGTATCAAGTACCATTTCGTTTTTACGAAACACATACTACATACATAAGCAATGCGGACAGACTGCTAAATATAGCTATGATTTTTTTGCATAGTGCATGCTACGATCATTTATCATACACAAACATAAAACATGAATAAACCTAGAGATTTAGCCAAAATTGACATAGGTAGGCATTTATTTTTGGAACACTTTAATCATTATTACCTCAGAGCCAACTATTTATGTATACTAGCTGCCAACTCCTAACGTAATTTAAATCCACATACTGTACTATACATACATGCAATCATTCAACACAACCCAAGTAAACGTTTTTCAGTTACTGTGCAGCTATTAACATTATAGACACGTAAGCATTAATTGCCTTATATCAAAAACCTAATAGGTACAAAGTTAGTCGTGTCTACTGATGACATATCTAACTTACAAGTGTCCTAAAGTCTAATACATGTAGAGACAATGATAATAAAACCTAGCAAGTAAAGCCAGAGGGCTAAGACGCAAGAATAGTGTTAAATTGTATGTTTGTGGCTAAGATTTACAGCAATTACTCATTTACTGTTCATTTACTTACAATTTAATGGTTCAAGTAACAACACTTTATAATGAGCCTTACTAGCACTATGTACTTGCCACTTGCCAATAGTAGAAACTAAACTAATGTGCAGTTCTTACTAAAATTCTACAGACAATGTAAGTTTACATACCTACTTAAGATAGGTAAGGGATGGGTAAGTACTGTTTAGTAGTAGTAAGTCTCTACATATATAAATTGCATAGAATTGCAATTTGCAATTGTTAGTGAGTACGTGATAATGAAACGAACATATATATTTAAAATTCAGCATTCTGCATGCATTTACTGTAAGATGACAATAAATTAGTGTGCCTGTCAAGTTAAGTTTATATGGAAAGCATAGCAAAAATGAAATGCCTATAGATAGTACATAGAAGAACATTATGCTGTTTGGATTTTTCATTTACAATTTACATTGTTAGGAATAGGGATTGGAATACAATATGATACGAAACGGAATCCTTTATTTCCTCCTTGCTTTTTGTTATTATTACACATGACTATGTGTGTCTGCGGGCGGAAGAACTAACGGTGTTGTTCATTTCTCCTTTAACTCGTTCACTATCACATTCACACAACTCACACAACTAGTACGCAATTCCAAACTCTTCCATTCTTAGCTCTTTAACTATTTAACTATTTTTTAATAATTCCATTTCTAAATACTAACAAAATTATTGGATGTGTGTGTACTGTGTGAAAACTACAGTGTGTCAGAACGTAAGGGTAAGGAATCTTTGACATTCTGTCATTAAAATCTAAACTAGGTAAATGTAACAACGCAAACAAAAAATAGAATGGTATGTGTATGTATGTGTGTGTTTATATAAACACAAAATAGGGACACACATTACAATACACACTAGCTGTAAGTAGGAAATACTTTTTCTCATTAGTTAAAACGTTGAAGCTGGAAATTCTATTTTGAGATTATTTAATAAATTGCTAATGTATCGGGGTTTCGTATTTTATTTTTTTTTAGCTAAAGATGAGTATCTACGTAATTCAAGGCACTGTGTCACAAAACAAATTTTATGAGAGTACCTATACATTGTACTTTTGTACCTATTAAATATTGTAGTCTTTATTCAAGGCAAAATTAAATTCGCGTGCAGATAATAAAAATATTACATTACATTAGATACATTTATTCAGTACAATGCAATTAACATAATAACATGTAGATCTTTTACATTACAGTATTACTGGTGCGATTTCCATACTTAAATGCAAATGCATTTGCCAATTCATATGATAGTTGCACGCATTGTTTGTAAATGCAAAATGTACTTTAACTATTTTAGTGCTTCAATTAGTGGGCAATTTTCAAAATAAATTAACATTCAGTTTTGTACTCAAATTCCATATAAAATGCGCACAAACAGATACAAAAATTTTATTCACTATGTTTATGCACAGTATCTATTTATGGTAAAGTAAAACTAAAATACGTATAACTAAATTGTCTGTATGCTTAATAGATTCATAGAGGCTGTACCAGAGATGTAAATTCAAATTTTATTACTGCTGCTGTTGTGGGTGAGCCTGACAAGAGTAAATTTCAATGTAAAGAAGAAGAAAATTTATTACCGATCTGATCTATACCCGGTCCAAAAATCATGCCTCCCAAACTGGTATCTCTGATCCTGAAACCACGGAATCTCAGAGTTGTTATCTTCGGTCTCGTTCTAGGGACCTTAATTATTGCAATATATCATCTTTATTTTGGGAATCTTGCCGAGCCATCTCCAACTCAATTTGCGGAAAGCGATTCTGTTGTAATCGTAACGAAATCTCGTTTAGACACACACATCTCACATCAAAACGTCTCTTCAAATCATGTCGGGGAACCGGAAGTCAGACACAATTACCGATTTAAAAATCAGGAGCAGGAATCTTCATTCATTCCTAATTATTCAAAAGAAAATCCTGGAACATGCTTAAAAGTGGATAGCTTTACTCCGGATTTTGACGCTGAAGATGTGTACCAAGGTCTTTCATTTGATGTAAATGCAAAATACAAATATTTACAACTTTTAATCAATATTTTGTTTTGGTTTTCCTTACCATGAAATTCGGAAACATTGATTCAACTTTTGTTGTATGGTTCTAGGCTGAATGGATTCGTCTTAGGGAATACTGGAACGCTTTTTTTGAACAAAGATATGTTTCTCTGAAGAAATCTCAAAATAGTCCTTATTTAAAAGTAATTGTAATTCCACACTCTCACAATGATCCTGGTTGGCTCCGAACTTTTGAGGACTACTTCCATTTGCAAACGAAGAATATCATAGACAATGCCGTAGAAAAGCTGACACAATACACTAATATGACCTTTCTTTGGAGCGAAATCTCATTTCTGTCTAAATGGTGGGACCAAGCTCATCCTTCACGGAGGGCATTAATGCAAAACCTGGTGAAAGAAGGTCGTCTTGAAATTGTAACGGGAGGTAATTCTTTAATGCAAAAGCTGGCGTTTAAAAATGTTTCTGCTGTTCTCATAAAAATATTCTTAAATGAAAATGTATATTTAGGTTGGGTTATGACTGATGAGGCGACTGTGAATCTCTACTCTATGATTGATCAGTTGGTTGAAGGCCATCAATGGGTGAAAGCTCATTTAGATGTCATTCCGAAATCTTCATGGTCCGTTGATCCGTTTGGCCACGGGAGTGCGTTTCCTTATATACTTAAAACAGCGGGTATCAATGCTATGGTCATTCAGGTACTTATTTGCTGCATAATATGTTAATTTATTCTAAAGAAAATACACCAAGATTTACTTTATGAGATAATATTTCAAATCTTTAAATTTCCAGCGAATTCATTACGCCTGGAAAAAATGGTTGGCCGAGAATCAAAAAGGGGATTTTAAGTGGGTTCAACGATGGGACTCTTCTGCTAAAAACAGCATACTTTGTCACAATGCGCCATTTGACATATATTCTATTAAACATTCTTGTGGTCCTCACCCTCAGGTAAATCTTTTATCATCTTCGAATTCTCCATTTTATGTTTTCAGCTAAGTTTCAAAAATAAACATTGTGCTATTTTGCTTTTCTGTACAGATTTGTTTAAATTTTGACTTCAGAAATATATCAGGTAAACAGAATCTCTGTCTTTAAGAAAATAATTGTAAAATGTACATATAGAAGAGGTTTTGTGTACTGTATTGTTTTTATTTAGGCGAGTTTGCTGAGAATTACCTAGTTTCCCAGCCCATAACGAGTCACAATGTAAAAGCGAAAGCGGAATTAATGCTTGAACAGTATGGAAGAACTGCTTCCTTATTTCCTCACAACGTGGCAATGATATCTATGGGGGATGATTTTCGTTTCGATAGGCCCATTGAATGGGATCAGCAATACCATAACTACATGAAGCTTTTTGATTTCATTAACTCAAATAAAGATTTCTACAAAGCTGAAGTCCAGTTTGGAACCGTTTCTGACTATTTTAAGGTATTTCTTTAGAAAGATTATGGCTTTCCGCATCCTCGAATCTTGACTTAGGCTTAATTTTAGTAATTCTTTGACTGTTTTGATGCCTACAGGCTGTACGAGAAAGATTCGACGACTTTCCATCATTCTCTGGCGACTTTTTTGTCTACAGTGATATTTTCACTGAAGGCCGACCTGCTTACTGGAGTGGATATTTCTCAACAAGACCGTACTGGAAAAAGTTTTACAGGGAAACTGAGAGTAACATCCGGTCTGCCGAAATTTTGTTTACTCTGTCCCAAGCTTTGGCTTTAAAAGATAGTAACACCGTGCAAACCCAAGTATGATACTTGCATATTGTATTGGCATAATATATTGATTTGAAACGATTATTGCTGAGTTATATTTAGGAAACTAAGGTAGAATGTATATCCTTATTAGATGATGACACAAGAATATGGAAATTTGGTCATTGCTAGACGCTGGCTTGGCCTTTTTGCACATCATGATGCAACAACAGGAACATCAAAAGTGGCCACAATGAATGATTACGGTTTCAAACTACTTGAAGCGACACACTTTGCTCTGAATATACAAATGATGGCCATCAAATCGATTATTTTTGGACATAATCAAACCAGCAACTTATCAACTGATTTTGAGTTATCAAACTTTGGGGAATTACCTAGAAAGCTTGCATTAAAGTTACCAAGCAGAGACGGTAAACTAAAAAAGCTTGTCCTCTTTAACAACTTAGCATGGAAAAGAAGTCATCTAGCAAAGGTGGTTGTAACAACAACCCATGTCAGGGTTTTAGGGCCAGAAGGAAAGTATGTCAAGTCCCAGGTGAGATAAATCTTATTCTAAAAACTGTTTTCACTCCTAATCATCATTAAAAATTTAAGCAATTTTAAAAACTTATTAATTGCTTTACAGTTGAGTCCCGTATTGGATGTTAGCGGAATGACACCGTTTCTGTCGGCCCAGATGTTTGAGTTATCTTTTGTAGCGGAATTGCCACCACTGTCAGTTTCCATATTCACCATAGAGAAAGTCAAACAAAATGGACGCTACGAAGCTATTCGATCTGCAGTATACTGCCGGAATTGCACCAGTTCTTCTAATATCTTTGAAATCAGCAGGATACAGGTATAGTGCATATTGCCAAACTGGAATATTTTTGGGATGGGTAAAGGTACCTAATGATATGTATTGTCCTTGTAGGCTGGCGATATTCAATTAAACAATGAAAGATTGCAAATGCTTTTCGACCGGAACACTGGATTACTTTTGAATGTAGCTAAAACGAAAGAAAACATATCAGCAAAGATAAAATTATCATTTGGAGGATATACTTCGGTGGACTTCCGAAGCGGCGCATATCTACTTATGCCGGATACACGAACCAGCCAACAGGTCCGTGGAAACTTTATCCAGTATTTAAAAACTATATTTTTGAAGAATAGTTATTAATTAATAAATATTTTGTGTCTATAGATCCCGTTTGCGTACACCGATGCAAAGATCTTTATAGTAAGCGGCCCAGTCTCCTCTGAGATTTCTGTTTTCCACGCCCCAATGACACTAACAGCAAGAATCATGCATACAGGAGGGGATGAAATGGAGGAAGCAATATTTATTCAAAACCAGGTTGACCTCGGTCGACATAATGCAGAAGTGTACATGAGATTCGAGACTGACTTAGAGTCTACGACAAAGTCTGCGAGAACCCGCCCAGAAAAGAATAGTAACAGTAACAATAATGAAAAAGAGGAGATCCGCCCAGTACAGCCGACGTTTTATACAGATCAAAACGGCTTCACAATAGAGAAACGCGTAAAGATTCCATCCATCAGACTGGAAGGCAATTATTATCCCACTAATACAATGGCTTACATTCAGGATGAAAATAGACAGGTTCGCTTTTCGCTTCTTGTTGATAGATCTCATGGGTGCTCGTCCTATGAAGTTGGTAGGTTAGAATGTCTAATTGAGAGACGGACAGTTTTCGACGATTCGAGAGGAATGGGAGAAGGAGTTACGGATAATCGGCCAACCATTTCCAATTATGTACTTTTGTTCGAAAAGATCGGAAGAACTAATCAGCCTCGTCATGATAAAACCAAGTTGGCAATGGCCACATTGGCAGCTCACCACAGTTCTTTAGATCTAAATTACCCTGCTTCTATGTTTATCTACGATGGATATAGGAATGTAGCTGTAGATAAGGCGAAAACGGATTTATTTCCCTTAATTAATCAGGAATTGCCTTGTGACTCCCACTTGATCAACATTCGAACTATAGCAGAACACAATTTGGAATTCGATCTGAACTTCCCCAGCACGAAGGCATTAATAATTGTTCAGAAGCTAGGTTATTTATGCCACTTGAAGGAAAAATCTGGTTGTGGTAATCCAAATCCCCTAAGCTTATTTTACCCGGATACTCGATTCACCGGGGTTCGTATGTCCTCAATAAGCCAGACTGAGCTGACAGGAGTGAAAGTTAAGCCTTATACTAAGAATCTCACTTCCTTTAATGAGTTGCTAGCAGAACCGTTTGAGATTAAAAGTGTAGTTGTAGACTTTGCATAATAAGATCTGTGATAGACACTTGTTATATGTAAATGTAACCTCAAATAATAACACAGCATTATTAGATAGATTTTTAGCATGAATTACTAATAAATGGTAATATTAATGCACATCGCACCAAGCTGAAGCTAAAGTTTCCTACTTAACTAGAATAGTACTCGTAAGTAGCATTAGCAAATAATATACAAATCAAACCACCAATAATGCTTGGTTTAAAGTTTGAAGATGGAAATAGGCAAGTTAAAGTACAATTTTACACTTAGATGATAGAAACGCATCGTGCAGCTAAATGTTTTATGCTACTTAAACTGAAAATAACACAAAATACCTCTTTCCTCTTGTACTCTTTGCAAAATGTAATTTAGTTAGAGAGCTTCTATTCAAAACTTCTTCTACCTACACAAATTCTTGCTTTGCATTTTATTTTTTTGTTGCATTTTTTTAAATATTCAAATTATAACTTTGTTTTATAGATATTACTATGAGTTCAATATTAGAATATATATTTACAATCATTAAAACAAGTCCAGTTACCCGGTACAATTGTGTTGCAAATAGTAGCATAGGTAAGTAAATATACATAGTTAATAGTTAGTTAGTGAAACTTGGAACAGTTGAAAAAATGGTTGTGTAAGAAGGTAAACTTGTGTTGTGTAAAAGTATTTATTATTTTAAGTAACCTGTACTGTAATGACAATGACATACTATTGAAGTTTATTAGGTTTTAATATCATGACGCTAATATGTAGTTAGTAGCAAATATTATGTATATAGTTTTAGTTTAAATCGTACTCATATTGTAGTGTAAAAAATATCCGAAGAATTTCTATGTTTAAACCATTTATCATTCTTGCATAAGTGCCGACTGCCGAGTGCACGAGTCAATCAAACTTTACCAAGTTTAGTATTAAAATGATAATATGGGGATTGAAAATCTCTTGTTCGCGTATACATTATTGAATGAATCTCTATTGTGAATTGCAGAATTGCAGCTAATTATCAAGTATTTTAAGTGCAATAATTTATTATAAAGTATGTGTTAAGTATGTAAAAGGATATCTTATATGTATGCAGTATGCATTAGAGCAATTGCAACTACAGTTGGAACTTAATATTGATGTGACGATTGAATCATTTCTTCACACGTGTAAATGTTTAACAATTACTGTGGGTTGAAAAGCTTCATGTTTGTAAAATTGTAAAGCAATGACTTGCTCACTACACTCTGTAAAGAATATTATTTTATTCTGTATGTGTATAATGACAATACCCGTGTATGGAAATATTATCCTGGTGAGTTATAAATACTTAAATGAATGTATCATTGTTACCTATATAGCTAATTGTGTTACTTAAGTATCTGTACTAGGTAAACAGCTACTATTGTCTAAACTGAATGGCATAATATGTATTATCATACTTAATGAATGATATACATTATAATACTATTGATAAAACCCATGTCGAACAAAGTAGGATTATTTGTAATGTATGAATCTCATTTCAAGATAAAATGAAAAACCCATTTGCTTAGATAGTACATTGTATTGTAATTTAGGTTATTAAAGTCTCGCTAATATAGGAGACTTGTTCTATTTACGTTGTTTAAATATTGTATAATACCTGTATGAAATTAGAAACGTTTATCAATCGCAGTTCTACTTAATCCCGCAATCAATGCTGTGTGATTTGTAACTTGTATAGTTGTTAGAAGCTAAATACATGTGAATTTGTTTCAAGGTACAAATATAAATGATGTTAAATAAAATTGTTGCATTAAATATTTGCCAATTTCTAAGAAACTTCAGGTGCAGGTTGTATTTACTCATTTTGTTTATTACACAAATTAAAGGTATTTTATGAATATTATTTCTAGGCTACATGAGTGTAAGTAGGTACTATAGGTACATTGTTGCATGCATATACATACACCATCTATTTATGTCACGTCCACATAATAGATATTACTCTAAATCTCCACTTATATCATTTGATCATATAGAAAGAGTTATTTTTATAAAACTCGTTTTTCAATCAATGAGAATCATATAATACATAATAATGTATTATATTCAAAAGTAATCTACATCGCAAATCGCAACACCATAGAACAAAGGAAACTAAAATCATTTCTAGTTTCATTAAGTATTCATGTATTCATACCTCGGAAGATTGATACGTACTAATCTAGCTACAAACATCAATTTGCTTACGATTGACATTTCCGTAGCGTTAGTATATATGTACATAAGTATATTTATAATTTATATCCTTGTTTTCGAGATTTTGATTTGAATTACTAGTAAATATTTCAGTACTGATACTTTACAATTGAAGCATTTTATGCGTTTTTAATTTGCTAATCTTGAATCGAATCGAATGAGAACAATGATTTAGCGGACCGAGTTTCAGAATTGATGATTTCAGAATGATATACAGTAGTATTTATATTTGAGATTTACGTTTAAACCAAAGAAAAACTAAAAATAACAATACTGTATCTCTAAAAATATTTATACAAACGGATAATTCTCAAATGCTGTAATAACTTTTAGTATTTTTGCTACGTAATAACATGAATACAGATACATACCTAATATTTTTACCTTTAGAAATAATTGTATTCAATGCTGATTCCATTATCGAGTTGCATGGTATACCATCCAGGTGTACCAATCGTCAATTCCCATCTTTCTAGGAGGA
>JAQFYC010001449.1:0-34293 GCA_034694165.1 Tomocerus mixtus | reverse complement strand
ATTTCACTGGAGACTTGATGCGACTTTTCAATACGTTCGGTTCTTTCGTACTGATTTACTGACCTACATTTCGACATAGCATGTTAAGCAACAAAGTGCACTGTTTATATTATGTATAGGTAATCAACATTGGCAAGCTAAACAAACAGTTATGAATGTTTTATGAGATTCGTGTATTTTCCTGAATAGAGTGGGTATTTATGTATAAAAGTATTCCAGTCCAGCGATAGTTTATAATGGTGATAGTAATATCTGGATTTGTGATCGACCCTGTGCATTAGCAAACTATAACAGGTATCTTACGATATGTAAGTAATGATGTAGTTATGCTGTAAGACTCAGCAGTGTATACATTTGCTCTAAATGTGTCATAATAACTAATAACATTATAGAATATAGTGAAAGGTATAACTACTGAGATGTGAACAGGACAGGAGCAACTTGCGGCCGGACGGAATCCAATTTTGATAGTTTTTTGTGGGTCAGTTATGAGGACGGAAAAATAGAAGTGAATGTGAGTGAGTGAACTAGGGTTTGGTCTGTTGGTCTGTAGGACTTTCATATACGTACATACATAGGTATGCTACATATAAATGTATGTAGTAAGTGTAACAACTATTATTTAGTTCTCTTCCTACGTATAATATAATAATGATATACTGAAAATGCTACTAGGAAGTTAGGAAGTATGGACATAAATGTTTTTTCCTTGAGCTGTGTGTCAGCTATAGGAAATACATGGTTCTGTGGTTTTCTCTCGTTCATCTCTGTACAACGTTATAAGTTGTAGGCGTTTCGTTGTGGAGAAAGCAGTGAAAGCAGTTGTAGTCGCTCAAACGTGATTGCGAGGAAAGGCTAACTACATACCATGGATACAAATACATGTCGTAGGCATATTTTCACCACACACAAGGATCCTTCATACAAACATTTTAAGGTCATTATGTGTTTAGCACTCAGTTTGTTGTATTAAATATGTAATGGGCCCCTGGGTCCGTTTGCCAACTAACTTAAATTTTTTTATTAACTTTTTTTGAATGGGATGTGCCTTATTGTTTAATAAGTTGTTTTAAAAAACAAAAAAATCAAAATCAGTATAAAATCCTAATTACAATTTCATACGTAGAAGGAAAGAGCTGGGGATGGGATATAAATATGAGATAATGTACATGTAACCTTGTAAATTGGGTACAATGGCCCCTACAACATATATACATATAAGATTCGAAAGGACATGGACATAGGAGGAAGGAGAACAAGTTGGTTGCTTAAAATATGGTCTACCTGCTCTCGCTCGCTCGCTGTCTGCTTTTAGTCATCAGTTTTTACGACTTGGCCCAATGTGTTCCCAGTTAAAGTTGCGGATCCCACTGTGACGCACTCGACGGTTGTGGGTTAACTTAACGTTGTCTCATTCTATTATTTTCTCTATAATATGTAATATACTAGCACGTATAGGTACTACACACTACACATAACAACTGTATGAACAGTGAATATATATTTATTTATATTGTCAACACTTAGGTACATTATATATATCCATGCATTTCTTTCTATGGTACTTATCAACAATGGATAGGTACCTAGACAGGTACTTATATTACTTTCGCTTTATATTTTTTTATTGTCTGCTTGACTTTGTTTTTAGCTCTCTCAGCTCTTATTTCCCCGCTGTGATTTCTATTATCCGTATATTTCTTTTTATTTTATTTTAGTCCACTTAATATGAACATGGACGCTCACTCGCACTCGTCTCCACTCCACATATTCACATGCATTCGGCATAAGTAGGCTGCTTTCTAATTGCGTCTCATGAATATTGTCGGTTTCTGTACAAACTATTTACCTCCTACATAATCTTCATAATAAATTCCTTGCCGAGTTCCGGGGGAAAATGCGTCATAGTATGTAAACGGGGAGAGAAACTTAATAAAAGTGAACACTCAAAAGAAAATGACAATCGTAGCTAACTATTTATACATACGGTAGTAAATAGTGTAGCAATAGAGGCTCAGACCAAAGTTTATGTTTCGCAAAGTTCATAGTGCTATGTCAGTAAATTAAAATTGGCTACAAATCACCGAACGTACATCAAATCATACATTAGGATATAATACATAGCCAATTTGCTACTTTAATTGACTTCATCCTAGTTGCAATGACATTATTAATTAATTTATGATGATGTAACCTTATTTTTTATATTGCAGGTAAAAGTACACAGATATTCGATGTTTGGATGTGAACACATAAATTCGTCTATCAATATTTTTTTCGCAATCCTGTTTGCAAGGTTTCATTTTGTGTTTAACATAGTGGCATAGTGTATCGCAAAATCATTTTTACAATTCTAAGTGATGAGTATTGTTTCATTTTTTAAAGTAGGTAATCCCAGTAAAATAAATGTTGACTCATGAAAGTTGGGACTATATTGCACTAGTGCACAAGATTTCTTTTCAATTTTTTGATGATTGCAACCTATAAATACAATATTTCTTTTTTATTCATTCCCATTTCCAGGAGACATTTTGGACAAGGTCGACTTTATAACATAGTAAGTCTAAGTACTACTGTCTTTTGTTTTTCAATTCCCTTCACGTGCAATTCTGATAGAGCAGCATTTATTTATACAAAAGCATCTTTCAAACGCAATAGAATGAAATATGAAGCGTAGACAAAAAATATGTCGGTGTATAGAAAAGGATATACAGATAGAAAGAAGAAAGAATAATAACAAAAATACTGTTAAGTACCTAATCTTAAGTATATATCTACCTATGTGATATCTTTGCCAACATTTAACGTTGTGAATGCAATGTCCACAAATAGGATCACGTAGAAGCACAAGACTAAGACAGAAAAAATCTTATTGGTACTACGTATGGACAACAAGTATGTAATACAATATACCTCCTCTCACTCTCCCTTTGTTTATTAAAAGTGAAACAATAATATTTATAGTTAAAATTTGATCAGCGAAGCGTCTTTTCTTCTTTCTCAATCATTTTTATAAAGATATGATATCGTTGACAAAAGAAGAGATAATAAAAATCGAAAGTGTATTTGTACACAGAGTTGGGATGGGAGTGATCATCATCCTGAGAAGTTGACTTGGTTGAGCACAACTAAATGTGGCTCATACGTATGGAAGACTTGCACCGATTTGATGGAGAGGATTCTCCTGGGAGCATAAGGTTAAATGCTATCTTAGGCCTGATCGGATGAAGCTCTATACCTTGTGTATAATATAAACAGCAAAGAATACATCACCATGTTATATAAAGCAGTTTTATATGCTCTGCTTCAATTTTCTGAGAAAGTCGCCAGTCCACGAAAAAGAAAGCATCTTCCCCAAACTATCTGTAATCAACATACATTATACCTATATACCTGCCTACATCTCCGCCAATGCAATGTCAAATCAGTTTTTCAGTATTCTGGGTAGATCCCCTTTCTTCACTACAATCTATGTGTATACTATTTGTACTTGCCATTTTAACTCTAAACAACGCCTATGTTTTTTCATCGTGGGGTAAATGCTGACGTATGAATCCTTTTTTTACAAGATGATCCAATTTTAAAGATCGGGGTCTTCTATAACGTAACACAAGTCACTTCTTGCTTCTCACACTTAACATATTTTGTGAGGGTTAGTGGAATAGTATAAAAATACCATACAAACCTTCAAGTATACTGTATTTGCTTTTATTTAGGCTGAAAATGAATATGTTGTGCCAGTAAATTAATTTTATACAATAAAAATGAATCTACATTTAGGAATCCATCCTTAAGTCAAATATAAATCCACAGATTTATTTACCTTGCATTAAAGCCACAAAGTTGAGCCGTACCTTAAAAATATATTGTCACGATATAAACTGTCACGATCCCATTATTACATTATTACAGTCTTTTCTTCCTCCTATTCTTACACTATACTACATACAAACATGTACTTAAGAGTATACTGCTCAGGTAGTGAGAAAGATTTCCATATATCCTTGTCCCCCCGCCCTGTGTGAATCTGAGTAGAGGATAGTCCGCCCGCAGTTAGTCTGGTGAACTATATAGACACATACGTGTACTATATAGGTCTGGGATCCTTGTCTCACTCCTTCCTCAATAGACACTGAGTTTTACTACAGAGTGCACCAAAATAACACGCGCCAAAATAAAACACACAGCGTACTTATACAGGGAGTATATAAAAGGTACCCTGTACAGTTTTTGCGGAGCTGTGTATACATAGCTCCGCAAAGGATCCCTAGCTAGCCCGCAGTGATTAAATTTGAAACATTATTATAATAATTAACAATTAATGGTAACAGTTTGCTGTGCTTAGGATTTTTAGTTTACGTTTTGTTTGTAGAAATCTGAAATTCCGTCATAAAAATAGAAAAATGGAACAATATACGGGCCCTGGGACAGTAGTGGACGTGCGGGTGCGCGTTCACCGTTTTTCTGGAGAACTGCTGAGACCACGAATTAAATTTCGAGATGACATGGGGAGCATCTTTGTTATGCCGGAATATCGAAGGAACATTGATCTATATACTAACTATCCAAATTTACTACTCTTCAAGTACTTTCCTGAGGTTCCAAAAATCAATTTGAAGCGATTGGATTTGAACTCACTGAAGAAATTGGAAAATGAAGAAAGTGACTCTGGAGATAGTACCGACACGACAATACTTACTGCTCCAGCCGTTGCGCCTAAGAATAGGTAACTGCATAAATATATACGCACTTTATTTACTCATATATTTTATTTAGATTATTATGTATCACCAGATACATCATCAGAAGATCCAAGATCGCGGGTGTCCGAAAGTCCGATCTTGACGTGGTAGCTTACGGTACGGGATCGGGATCCTGTTTGTATCCTGTGAACATTTTGATTTTTTCTAGGTTTACGCAGAGAACTTAGAAAGATGTAGCATTCATCTTCAGGTATGATTTTACATCAGAAACTGCAAATATATTGTACATGGGGCACTGTGATTTTGTGGGAATTTAGTAACAAATGTCTAATATGCCATTTAATGTTTAAACTATTTTCATCAACAAAACGGGTAGTTTAGTGAAAAACGATTACGGCGATCGCCGTAATCAAATTTTTTAAATGTTTCGATACATGGAGATATAAGTTTTTCGTTGACCCCAAATGATACGGGCCAACCAAATTATGTTGTAAACTGGGATTATAAGTTTCGAATCTATAACAAGAACAGAAAACTGAATCCAGCATGATATAGTTAACAGCAAATGAACACAATGAACAGAAGACTTTCTGTTCATTATAAAATATGATTAAATAACACTAGACTAATATTTGAAGAAATATTAGGCAATGTACGGAACTCCAAAATACGTAAACGTTTTATATGTATTTACCACCATAAGGTCTTGAAACGAAAAATCTCCGATATTTAGATCCCGGTGACCAATTAATACATATCCGCTCTCTGATCATTATTGTTTGCAATGATTGACAAAAAATCAACTGTAACTGGTACATAACTTTTTGTTGTTTCAGAGTTATTAGTCCTGAACAGGAATCGTCGGCAGGTCAAGTTAAAAAAGTGAAGAAACCTTTGGTGGCGAATCAGTGTCACCTCTGTCGCATTGTTTGTTTTGATGCCGAATGCCTTCGAAAACATCTCAAAAGACATGAGTAATAAAATAATAGCCAAAATTCCACATAAATAACCTAGTTTCCTTACTTTGTTTTTTAGAGGAAATAAAAATGAATTCATTACGATATTATGCATATTATCTATGCTTACATTGTCCATAAACTTTATACCTGAAAATTAAAAATCTGGTGACAGTTACATGTTAAAGTACATTTCGACTACCTAATCTTTAATATATCTGAAATATATAGTCAGGTATATGTATACATACTATTAATATATAGTTAGTGTATGGTACATAAATAAGGTATCCGTTCTTCTTCTTATACTTTCTTCAGAGTTTCTTCCTATGCAGCCTACGTTTAGAAAACTGAATCAAAAAAATCAAAGACAAAAATGTGGGGTATATTACATACACTCGACATTCGATTAAGTATTTTCTATTCAGTTCGAGTGTGCATATCTGCATGCCGTAGACGGTCTATTTTCCAAATAATCCAGCAAAATAACTCGATTAATGAATCTGAACAATGTTATTTTTATCGGAAAGCTTATGCTTTGAAACCCCAAAATTGATTTTCAGTTTCTCAAAATTCTTCATATGGAGGGGTGGGGAACCTGCCCCACCCAGAATGTAGTGCAGGCCATAACTCGGCCATTTGTCATCCGATCTGGCTGAAACTTTTACAGAAGGTTGTAAACATGATGTGGACGGACGGACGGACCCTTTTTTTGAAATTTTCCTAAATTCAAAATTCGCGCCAAAAATTTTTTTTTTTGAAATTTTATCCTTCTGCGCCCATTTAGGCACAGCCCCTAGAGAATTTTCATTGCAGCATTTTTATTTCATTTTAATAGCTCTGCATACATTTAGTAACCATAAAATCTTCATCACATAGCTCAGAATGATAAAATTTCAAAAAAAAATTTTGGCGCGAATTTTGAATTTAGGAAAATTTCAGCCAGATCGGATGACAAATGGCCGAGTTATGGCCTGCACTACATTCTGGGTGGGGCAGGTTCCCCACCCCTCCATATGAAGAATTTTGAGAAACTGAAAATCAATTTTGGGGTTTCAAAGCATAAGCTTTCCGATAAAAATAACATTGTTCAGATTCATTAATCGAGTTATTTTGCTGGATTATTTGGAAAATAGACCGTCCGTATTATCTTCCGTGTATCCACTGTTCAATAGACAAATGATACTTTCGCACCAGTATTTTAAGTAGGTAATATTCTATGTATCTGTATGTAAATAGAAGTTATGCACGTAAGTATACAAAACAGAAGACAGTCTGTGTCTGTGTCCTAGATTTCCTTACATTACCCAACACCACACGATTATCCTTGCATTGTAAATATCCGTACATAGGTAGGTTCTAGTAGGTAGGTAAGCACTGTACAGGGTATTTCGTAGGGATATTACTACTTGACTTTCACTGCCAATATTTCTAGAACTGGAATTTTAAAACAGGATAATTTTAGAATCGCTTAAGTTGCATACTTGAGGCTTATACTTATAAATACTGTCCGAAAGTCTTTAACTGTAGGAGTCTTAACACTAAATGTCATAATTTTATTTTGTTGTTAACCCCCTCATATTTATGCTAGAGCGCTAATAAAAATTTGATATTTACTATTCCAACGCAGTAAATGATGGCACTTCCAATGATGCAAACCACAATGCCCTTGAACTATTTTTGTCTAAAGCCAACTTTCACTTTTTTTCTAGAAATATTAAGTATTTTTCAAGAGAATTGTTTGCGCGCGCGCTACCGCGCCGATCGTGATCTTATACCAACGGTATCGACGCAGAAAAAGATGAGCTATCAAATGGTATATGCCACAATACTGTCTAGAAGTCTAGAGATAAAGATATTGGCAGTGAATGTCAAGTAAGTCACTACCCAAAGCCCTGTACACTTTTGTTTCATTTCCTGTCCGATGACTTCGCTCTACATATTTACTTGTGTACAGTTTACAGTAAAGGTACCTATTGCCATATGTACCTACGTAGATCTACGTAATGTCTGCATACTTACAATACGAGTATGATTATCGTCAAGCTGTAAATGTAAAGAACCGAAAACATTTTACATACTATAATATCTGGAGAAAGTAGGAGCTCGTATATTAAAGACGGTACCTACGCCCTATACCTATCTACATGTATCCATATTAGTATTTCCTCCGTATTCTTTGCAATTTTGAAAGTCAGACGGTGTAGTGTATACTTTTCCTTCTATTAAGTGCAAATTCTCTGTAGCTACATGCATATAAATAAGTACTATAGAACATTACCGATAGATAAGACTTTCAAGTCGGGATGTACTCTAAGTCCGTGTTCTTGTTGAATTCTACAATGTGATTTTGCTGTGGTGGTTTGGTTTTGTTTGGTTGGGTAAACTAGCTTTGGTTTCCTTTCGTTAGAGTATTCTAGCGTAGTTTTCCAATGTACACTACAATACGGTACAGTACAGTACTCCAGTGTAAGTAAGGGTTAGTCATGGTCCCATTTTGTTTGTCAGCTCTCAGCACGATTCATTGATATCGTTAAAGCTTACGTTCACTGCTTGAGCGAAGCTTGGAGTAGTACACTACATATATTCATGGAGTGAGAAAGTATATGCTCAGCTTAAAGCAGATGAGATTCGTGTTTTCTTCCCTTATGTGTATAAATATATAAGTGCACACATTGTAGATACTTTTGTCCTGAAAAGAGGGAAAGAGAAAGATATGCGGGCGGAGAATGGCAATGTACAACGAGAGAAGCCCAGCAGAAGCAAAGCTTTCTCCATTGCAATGCAACATATTTGCGATATACAATACTAATGGGGATTTGGCTTCCCTATATATTTATGCATGTAGTACAATACCAACTGTTAGACACATAGACTTTCTCTTCTTGCGAGTATGTAGAAATAAGTAGGAAGTATGCTAAAAAGGAAAGTGGGTGAAAAGGTTGAGTTCAGTAGTTTGGATTTGAGATGGGAGATGAGCCGAGTGTGATATTCACTCCACTCCACTCTCTTCATATCATAACATACATAACATAACGTGTCATTGCTATTATATTGAATCCATCCATACATATACCTACGTAGTAAGTACGTACAAGAGAATAATGCTTGCATATTGCATACCTAAAGTTGTTGCAAACTAACACTACCGAATCTAACATACATAACATAACATAACACTCAGAAATTGTAACTTCTCTGCCATTCAAACCATGCCTTGCACTGCCACACTCCACTACCCCAATCGCAATCCGACTCTGTTACATTTGTAGACTTACACTATAACTATATGGACAAAACACACTGTTTTATAGACAGTTGTGTGGATTGGATGCAATAGACACAACAGGAGAAGAAGAACCAAACCGAACCAAATTCGTAACAGAAAAGACATGAATTCAGGAACTTATGATCCAGAAGCTGTGCAAAATGCGTCTTCTTACCTACTCTTACCCTTTGTACATTCATAAGTGCATCGTGTATATGTATAGAAATGGCTACAGGATTTTTATGAGATTTATGGGATTTCTTTTTTCGGTTATCCTCCTGACTTGAAGTTTGACTGGGTCGTTTTGCTCCGTCTTCGTCACAGAACCGAATATCTATGCATTGTGATAATGTTTTATTTTTACATATACTTACCACTTAGGCTTACCTCAAGAAGATCACGATAGCAGTTGTGATGTAAGTATTCAATGCAATAGTACTTTCTCCCTCTGTATTGTACTCAAATAGTACATACTGTACTTATGTATGTACATGATTGTGACGATGAAGCAATACTTCTCCATGCATAATGTAAAGCGTTACAATTCCCTCTCATCCTCCAATTCCGTATCCTGTACCTGTTTTTTCAATATTTTATCCAGAAAAAGTGACACAGTTTCCCTATGTGAAGTGACTTTATAGTTTATGTCATGTCCTGTGCATATTTGAACTTCCATACCTACAGAAATAATGTTTTCTGTCCTGCGTCCTTCATCATATCATCTGCGTTTATCTTTATCTTCTATCTTCCTAGACGACACAGGGCTTTTCCTGGATTCATTTCTGTGAATTGGATCGGTTTGCTTTTTGCTTGGTTTCTTTGCTGCGGTGTTGTTTTATGTTATTTTTCTCTTTGAATCATTTCTCCAAATGTAGTGCGTGTAGAGTCAGAGTTAGACAAACATGTGGCAGGTATCTAGTGCCGTATGTTCCGATCGAGTAATGTGTATATACATAAAATAAGTGTCTCTGTTTGTATAAAGTATAAAATAGGATTGAAAAACTTCCCTTTCAATTTTCCTATTCTACTGAATAAAGATCTGTGTTTTCTTTGTCGATTCTCTTGTGAATTGTGTACGCTCTAAAAATACATTCTTTTTAAGAAATCCTTTCATGTTTCCCTTTCTTTGTTAAACAGTCTTTGAGATTCAACCTCCCAATTTTACTCAAAGCTCCACTATTTATGTGCGAGTAGAGATATGCAGTAGCGGTAAACGTTTCTATCTAGTAAAGTTGTGCCATACAATATATTTACTTGTGTAGGCACGCATAGGATTCTCTATTATTTTCTGTGATTTTCATCTAGAATTTTTACTTTTGATAGACATATGCTTCAATTGTTTCCCATAAATAGTTCAAACCTCCAACAGACCTCGTTCCGTATTATGTCCAATTATCTGTACTGGCAGTCATCCTCCTTTTAGCATGTTATTTTAGTAATAGCATAATGCAAACGAAGCTTTTATTTATTTTGATTTGGGGTAGATAGAAATCTCAACTGTTTATTTCTTATAAATCCCTAAATGCATTATGGGAACGTCATGTCCGTCCGTTAATGATTTTCAGTAGATCAAGTTTCTATAATTTTGTTTTTCGAATTCGAATTGTATACGTTCTTTACCTGGAGTTCGTTATTGGGTTATATGTGACCAACATCAAATTTCCGCAAAGCTTCAACCTTGAGAAATAAATGTGTACAAATCGACCTGCAATGAATATTAGCTTCATATTATACCTATACCAAATATACCTACGGCTATTTTAATTTATCAATTAAATATTTGTGGCGAAATAAATACTGACAGTAAATTGAGTGAAACTACAGTAATAATACGATCATATAATGAAGATGTGGTGAAAGATAATATTTCATTTTCTCCAAATGTGACTTCTGCAACATGATGTGTACTGATAATTTGTCATGCTTACCACTTATTTTGTGTAAAACTACAGCTACATAATATGACATTGCAATATAATATGCAGACTATGCATGGATACAATGGATAGTAAGTAATTTAAAAATTGTTTACACTGTTTTACATAATACATACTTAAAGCAACTAATTTCTCACTTTGCTGATAAATAGTATGTGTATGTAGTACCTATGTAACGAAAAGGGAAAGGTAAATAGTCTGTGTCTTTACGAACGCCGTGTGAGGTTGGGGTATTTATAATATATGCAAAACCTAAACCACAGCCACTACAGTGTACCTAGCGTAAGACCTCTATATAAATAATACAGGATTTTCATGCATTGCATCGGTTTTAAATAGTGTAGCTATTAACTATGTATCACGCTTTACTTATATTCATTGCCATTGCAATATTTATGTACAGGGAGTTCCATAAGTAAGGAAACATATGGGAAACAAATTTTCTCTCGTTGTCCCCACGCAAACAAATACACTTATAATACCAAAAGCGATAAAGAATACAAAACGGACTGAGCTTGTCGAATTAATCATAAGATGTATTGCCAAGCGTCAACAATAGAAGTTGTCCCATTATAAAGATGCCAGGAAAAAATAGAACCAAAAAATGTGTCACGGGTATGCAGTCGGAATGACAAATTGGAAACTGATTTGTCATGAAAGGTGGAGAACATTTATTAACAGATATTTCAAGAAAACTAAGAAAGGGGTTTGGAGAAAGATTATGCATTGTTTCCATACTTTTGTCCTAATCTGTAATAGAAATATTTAGTAGCGAAGGAAATCCCTCTATTTATGCATGTACCATACCCAATGCTGTACAGGAGAGCGTAGTGTTGTTTCATATTATATATATGCACATAGTAGTGTAGTACTCGTAGAAGTGGTAAGGCGCACGGGTGATTATTGTGTATGCGGGAAGACCGCGAAGAGGAGCAAAGAGCTGTCTGCGAGTGGATCTTCAAAGGGAAGGACGACAGCCCATTCAGTGTCCAAAACAGCAGACAGCAACTTGACAGTAATCCTGTGAGAAAGCTCATATCCCTTCGTCTCCTGCCACTTTCACTGCCATGCCGCCGCACAAGAAACCCAACTCTCAGCTCATTCAAATACAAAGCCCACTTTACAACTTAACTTATGGAACTTAAACCGAACCGGGAACGAAGCGTCTTACTGGATGTTCTCTACCAACATTATATTATTATACACGTTCTTTTTATCCTATAAGCATCTCTCCTCCTCAACTAAAATGCACTGGATAAAATAAGATGGTATTACATAACACAGGATTATATTTAAGTACCATACAGTAGCACATCCCATTCCCATCCTACAATCTACACACAGATACACGTAGTAGAAGTACAAGACAGAATACCATTTCATGGCTTCCTTACCGTTTCAACACATCACCGTGTCCTTCCCCACAAAAATGCAATTATCTGATGAGCCCTTGTCTTTTCTACGCAGTTGTTATACATATGTGCTACCATAAAACTATAGCTACAACCATAGATGGGAACCGGGAACATTTTTAGTGTTATTTTTACAATTTTTCCAAAAGTTAAAACACTCTTCCTCTCTCCCGTCTTGTCATAAATGTTTGCATTGTCATTCCTACTCAAAAAACAATAGTTCTCTACTCTTCAAGCTAAATAAAAGAGATATGTTGGTGTGTGAGTATGATTTGACAACCGAAAAGCATTCCATAACTATAAAACAAAGAAGACTAAAACTTAATGTATCTCCTGACAGCAAACATGAATTCGAAGTAAGTACCTACACTTTTATCCCATTCTCCATTACCTTTCGTTATGTGGATGTGCATTCAAATAGAAGTAGCTATGTACTCGTATGTACGAATATTATTCTTCAGCAAAGTAAAGGAAATATTATGTATAAGGGTACTTGAGGCAGAAATAATCACAGCAGATGTAATCTCCATCGTCAATCTCTTTCTTCATTAGAAACTGATAGAACTGTAGCGCAGAAGAGGAACATTACACACCTACATATCATAAACGTAGGGATAGGAATATGTACACAGCATAATGTGACAGAATGATGGTTTGCGGTGGGTAGCATTAGAGATGTGGGGACCATTATTCGCTAAATGTAGAACAAAGCTAATAACTATAATATATCCTTTGAAAGATGCGATGCGAACCGAAAAAACTCTATGCAATAATGCTACTAAATTCCATTTACTACTTTCAACGGGGACCACACGGAGATTTTTTATTGCAAAACTAAGTTATACTTTATTCGTTCTTATATGCCTGCCTCGGCTTTCCTTCCATATTTGCATCGTTATGTTAACATTACATATAACAGTGCTTTCTATCCCTCCACAACTATATACATAATATTACATTACATTTACATTATACTTACCTACACTAACATTACTGTACAGGGACATAATTTTAACTATAGTTGCGCAGCTTGATTTGTTAACTTACAACTAAATAATCCTACGAATAGTAGTTATCTGTACAGTAATAGTAATAATATTTATCCCATTTCCATACACACCGATATATACTTTTACACTTTACATTTACACAATATTCTAGTAAAAACTACTTCACATAGCATTCATATTACATACAGACACAGATAAACACAAATAATATTTATAGTTTATCTTTATATACAGATATAAATACTTTTACATACATAATATTTACATTACACTGACATAAGTACAGTTAAGTAGATAGTAGTTTTGTTTGCACAGAAATTATTTCATTATATTATTTCCATTATAAATGCTGATAGTTAGCAAGTACTGTTATTTTTAACGTTATTTGAGTATTTGTGTCGTAATGGTAGGGACTTACATACTTATATAACAAAAATGATAATAACACATACAGTGCAGAGTAAATATTATGCACAATACTAACAATTACACTTTTATTATCATAATATTATTTTGTTCGTTTCTATTTATGGTATTCTGTGTATAGTGTATAGGGTAATGTGAAATCTCAATCTGTAAATACTGTGTTTGTGTTTTATAGTATAGTACATAAAGATATCTAGTTCGTTTTCGTACGAATTCCAACATTATGACACTCGCCTGGCTGGAATGAATGTTTTTTCGCTTCAATTTACACTTTTGACAGCAAGGACATATTATATGTAGGTACTTACATTTATGTATAGTTGGTGGTGGCATGGATATCGTGAAAACACTTAGAATGTTGACGTTTTCCATAATGTATTGTGTGGTACGCCTGTAATTTTAGAGCAGTTCTCTATAGTATGCATGTATGTAAAGTATTCGTAGGAATAAGTAGCTTTCCAGCCACAAATTCCCAATACACATATTAGCTATGCTATTTTGAATTCGTAGAGAAGACTTCAGAGGAACAAGAAAGTATCGGTGTTGATTGTTGCTCCATTTTCTACATACATAGTCTCTTATACTTACGATTACGATTAGATGTGTTCTACTTTTGTATAGTATATGGTGTTGATGGTGTGCTACGGGGATGTAGAGAGGGGAGAAGAAAATATAACTGTTGAAGCGTTTCAATTTTCAATGACTTTCACCAGCACTTTCACTCACACTCGTAAAAATCATCTCTTTGTCCTTGTAATTTCATATCGTATAACAAGAGTTCCACTATATCATATCAATTTACCAATATCTAGCGTATTCATGACAAAGATTTATATAAATGCCATTAATTTACTCGCTACATTTCCTAGAATTAGATAATAAACTCACACAAGGTACGTTACAGATATTTAAGGGTACCTTAGATAGAAGGGAAAGTCTTCATTTTGTGATGCAGTTGGTGTTGGATTGGCGATGCTGTATCCGTTTTGTTAGGTACGTTTGTAGTAAACGAAAGTAAAGTCCCTGTAGAATTGGTTGCTGCGAAATCCGTCGTCTTCTTTTATTTATTAAGCTGGAAATTTTTATTCGAACTTGCTCCTGGCTGGTTGGATCTGGATAAGAAGCCGTCGTCAATATATTGCAGCTTCTAACTTTACAACTGATAGTTGGGTTTTTTTACACTGAACAGGTATACATAATTCACAAGGTACTACTTTCACTAGCAACTATGTAGTAACATATACATAAACATAAATATTTATTTATCTGATACAAAACTAAAGTCTATTTCTATTTCTAATTGAGAATACACGGTACAATACTAACTTACACTTGCCAACAACGCCACAACTTGATACATGATATTAATTTCCAACAATTCCCTTTTCTGTGCTTCTTTACAAATAGGTAATATCTTACTTACTACAAGTACGTGTAGTAAGTATCAGAAAGAGAGTTGAGTAAAGTATTATTTCGAGGTTTAAATCCTCGTTGGCATTGGCACAAATACAGAATGTATAAATCACAAAATATCCGATTCAACATCCAAGTTTAGTTTGATTGAACTAATTGTAGAGTATTTGAAAACTTGAAAATCCATGGTAGATAAATATAGCCAGCATTTGATTTATTAAGTATTTCATTCGCCCATCTTACATGAACTGTGGAGTGGAGTAGAGCAGAGCAGAGCAAAGCAAGGACGCTAATCCAATTTGCTTCCAACAACACTTCATAAACTCATATTTCTTGTTGGCCCAATATTACCATGGCATGAAGCAAAGGAACCCACCAGTTGTAAACTAAACATATGAATGTTCTGACATAAAGTAACGAAGTTATACAGCAAAACGTTCGGGAATTAGATTATTTAGAAGCACCATACACATACATACTTACTGTTCCAGGAATTCTAATGAAACTTGTTCAATTTCATCTTTTAATTTTACGATCCAAATACTTAACCGTATATGGACTGTTACATTAGACGATCAATAGCAAGTTAACAAGAAGACATTCAAACTGCTACAGATGCAGATGTAGTTTATTTGGCAAACTCAATGATTCATATTCATCCTGAACATAGTAAGTAGAATTACAGCACCGTACGTACCTATATGGTGAATAGAGTATTGATATCTAGTTCATTTCTTATGTAAGAAAGGTGTCTGCGGATTGTTGTTTATGTATGGTTGTAAATATTTCATATTTGGAAATGGAAATCTATTGTATACTTTGTAAAAGGTAAGTAAAAACTACTACATACTGATCTTGAGTAGGAAGAAAGCATATACACAATATTGTTTGTAGGTACCCATGTAGTAGTAGGTACTTACAAAATGTTTATTTCATATGCTGTAATATTACTACTATTTATATGCATTTGTATAAGTTGTAGATTTTCCTTCCTTTTTGGCTGTTCTCTATTAATTTCTCCCTGAAGTACACATATCTCTAACTGTTGAAGTGTAGTAAGTAGTGCACACTACACTTTCTAATAATATGATCGTGGTTTGAACTAGAGAAAGTATTAAGTAGTTAAAGTTAGTGGAACACTGGTATGGTAATGGTAAAGTACGTAAGTAGTTACATAGTATTTCATGGCATGACATCATGGCATTGCATAGGACCGCATGGCAGACTGCGTATATTGGTATATGTATCCCCCTTGTGGGCTATTTCTATGGCAAACCTTTTTGCACAACTTTCTGTTCTTCCTTCCAGGATCCAATCCTGCATGGCTCGTCTCGTTTGCTTTTGCTTTCGTTTCATCTTTTACTTGGTGCACAGAACACAAGAAATACCTAGCTACATACATAGTTCCTTTGGTTTCGGTCTACATATATAGGTACTATGTTTTGCTTGGTTTCCTTCGTCTGTAGTATTTAGAAGGAACTGAAAAACTCACTCCTCGCTGCACAACAAACCGACTCGAAATTCTACAGACTTTCTTTGGCATGTCTGATTTGCCTTACGCTTACGCTTACCCTGGCATGGCATGGCAATGGCATGGATTTCCCTCCATTCTTCTCACACTTGGCCACCACCACCACATCACGTTACTTAACTTAACTTTTTCTTCTTAGTATCCATTATTTGCACATATCTTTTTCTATGTAGGCAATAGATATTTGTAGCTTTGTGTTGAGCCAAGTCCAGTTCAATTCAGTTCAGGCCAATCCAGTCCAGTCCAGTCCACCATTCTCTTCTTCTTGTGGAGCTTCCGCTCCAACCGACGTTCACAGTCCAGAGATTCGCTTCGTCTCATCTCAGACGGACTTTCCTATAGAAAATAAAAAATATGTACAGAATACCAAGACTGCTATGCTACAGTACAGCAGCATACTACACTACACTTGCTAAACGATACGAACCGTTGAACTAGAGATAAAAACGCTAAAAGAATAGCTACAATATTAGATCTGACTTTTCTACAGATAAAGACAGAAAGTAAAAGTAAAAGAGCAATTTCTTTGGCTTTCACTTTATATATTCTGTCTTTATATGGAGAAAATCGTGCATACAAGAGTTAATGCTTCAAATACGTATGTCTACTATGTTTAATATCCATTTCATATGCACAATAAGCATGAAGAAAATTGAGGTTTGCCTTTCCTGACTTGTACACATTATTCCTCATGATGATGCATATATATCTGGCATAGGTATAAGTATAAGGTAAATACATAACTAAATACCCCATAAATTCTAGAGTAGGTACCTACATCTGTCCTATGCCAATATATTATAAAGTGTGTGTACTGAAAATATACTGCAAGTACACATGAAGACCTTTTTATTATAAATCATATTTATACGGAAGAAAGAGATTCGCTTACCTCTGATATACTGATATCCCTTGAGAGAACAGCTGAATAAAGTAGAATTGAGATAGTAAAGCCAAGTCGAGAAGAATATTTCCCGTCACACGGTCAACGGCCACTTGTCATATTTGGCTTGGGTTGAAGGTTGAGTTGAATCATCTTTTTTCCCCTTTGTGACATTCTTTTCGTATTACTTACTACAACATACTTGTGTAGTAATATTCTGTAGCATCTGATTCAAAATGCCGTGGAATGCAATAGTGAAGAGAGTTCATGTTCCATTTCCTCGTCGTATCAAAGTACGTATTGTAGTAGCGGTAGGAAATATCTGTTGTGTGGGAAGGTATGTGTACGCCTACGTTTTGTAATAAGTGAGAGAACGGAGCGAGTGGTTGTATAGCACATATCTGTAGGACGCGGATTTGGTTATCTGATGGCGTGCTGTGGTCTAGAAGGAGAAATAAATAGGATATTACGTTGCGAAGGGACGTTAGTGAGTAGAATGTGGTAGTCTGTCATTCTTCCATAGTGGTAGTAGTCCATGTACTATTATAGTCCAGAGTCCAGTTGAGGTTGAAGGCTGGAGATGACAATGGTTATTCTGCCATGCAATCCTCATGCATGTCATTCATTCATCGTGGCTTGGTTTGGCAGTCATGAGGAAGTCGAAGGAAGGATCTTGGGAGCTTGCACTGCGTTTTGGACTTGGACTCGTCCTACGAGTAGTTGGCTGGCATATGCAAAATAGACGGTAAGAAGAAGGAAATCAATAGTGAGAGCCATGTCACCAGCCCCAGTCCCCGGCTCAGATAACAGCCGACGAGCACATTAGCCGAGTTTTCGTGCTGGACGGCCGCCGGAAGCTCTCCTGTCACACGTCCAGATCAATTCATGAATCCACAAGATTATCTCACTAGAGCATCTTCCCTACAGTACTGTACTCATATCTACTATTTGTACTCACTCCTTCTCTTCCTTACAAGATAGATACTCTATTATTATATCATCTTAACTATAATAGGATTTCACATTCATATCCTTATTCTCCGCCCTTGTCCTATTCTCCATTTATTATACCAAATCCTCTCATAATTTCCTATAATACATCAGTTGCCTACAGATAGCTAATATCTATTACACAAACTATAATATAAACTACCACTATCGCAGTAATAAATTCTTTTTTCAAGATTTTACTATACGCATACAACATATTATGCCATTTTACATTGATATTAAGAAGCATAACTATATGTATAGCTGAAACTAACTACATAAGTAGATACATAAATATATTAAATTGCCTTCAACTGCAGATAACACTGGAAAGATGTATACTTTCCATTTTCCAATGTGCTTTCACTTCATTCTACTCTTGTACTATTACTGATAGGTACTAACAATAAGTATGATAGGATAAATGGATGATAACCCTAGATAGAATAGAATGCGTATAAAACGCCTGCGGATGGATAAATACTACATACATAACATACTATACGTTGTAAAAGGGTAAAAGTAAAAGAGAAGCTAATACTGACTTTCATAACATGACCAGTCAACTAAAGTCAAGTCAATTTAACCTCGCCGACCAAAAGCAAATCAGAGTTTTAGGCACTCTTGCAAGTAAACTGTATTAGCTTAGATATGTTATCACGGGAGGATGGACCAGCAGGACTACATATTTATAACACTGTTAGTCAAGTCAGTATGCAGAAATAATCATTTCTGGCTGCAATCATATAAAGTAATCTGTATATCTACGTCCTGCTTATATAATATATACAGTATGATTCAAATATCAGAAATCCTCCAAATACAATGTAATTTACTGCATGTTGCCCATGCAATTTTATCAAAACTGTGCATATACATAGCAAAATTTACGGAAAATTAAATTAAATTCTTAACGATAATTTAAAAAATGAAGTCAGTTTCAAAGTGAAAGTTGGAGAAAGTTGAGTCCCGTGATTTCTTATATTTGAATTGCGCTGTAATCGGAGCGAGTACAGTATATGTAAGTACAATAGTATATAGAATTGAAAATATTCGTTCACATTAAACGTACCATTTAACACATGAACGGCAATGGTGTTGGATGCCAAAGAGGAAGCACGACAAGTGTAATTCCCAGAATCTCCTTTCCTTACGGACAGGACGGAGAGAAACGCACTCGCCTCGCCAGTTGTCGAATTCTTCAACTGCCTGCAGGTCATTCAATATCAAATAACATTCCATTCAATCCTTACGAAAATAACATAATAACTACTATCTGTATATGTATAACACAGAGTCCCACTGCACATACAGATACGGATAAATAGATACCGACACCGCACCGGCAGTCAGTCAGTGCAACTCGTACTATCATGTTTACTGCATTACATTCAACATTGCATTGTCAAATTGCCCTTCGAGGTATCTAGGGCTCTATTGGCACACATAATAATATTTCTGATCTACTCTAGTGAACTGTATCTCCTTATTGTCTAAATGTCTACTCTGATTTCCTTTGGTCTTCTCTGTTCACTCCCCTTTCTCTCCGGTTCCAGTCTGTTTCCATTACTTGGAATATCCTGTCAGTATATATATTAGTGACAAAAGGAAGGGACATTAAATTGAAACGCTTCCTTCTAATGTAAGCTAATAACACTGCGTTCTTTTGCGTTCTTGATCTCTACTAGCCAGAATCCACACTGAGTCAACTCTTTTCATCTTTAGTCAAACAGAGGCACAAATGACCGTGGAATGTGTATTAAAAGCACTAACCCTTCGTGAATAGTATATCGTGTATCCGTTGTAAACAGATATGTAAAAAATTCTACGAAACACAAAAAACGTATTGGGTACAAGGCTATTTCTATACAGTACTGATGCTACTTACACATACTAAATAAAAGTAGATCATCCCAGACCAGAATCAGACTACTAATACATACCTAAATGCGAAGTTATGTATGAAATCAGAGTATGTAGAACAATAAAAATGTGAAATGTACGTGTAGGAGATTTTATGGAATTATGGAATAGACAACGGAGGAAGTCGACAGTTATGATTTGAGTTTTGAGTGCATTATTTCTGTTGACAATGTATTAATAATGTCCCATAAAAGGTTCATTGACTATTATTTCTGCTTACTTGACTTTGATTCGACTGTCACCTCCTGGGAGGATGCGATCTCCTTTTAGCCACACGACATGATCCTGTAATTTGTCCACATGACTGGCTTTGCATGTGAGATGAAGAGAAGAGTCCTCTTTATAATGTCGCTCTGTCACGACGTGCCCGTTCTCATCAAAAATTTGCACAGCCGGAGCTAGATCATGAATACGTAAAATAAACCATCATCCATACAGACATACGAGATCATACGTTTACGTAACTAAGCTAAGGTACATTTTATATGGGTGGCATCGCATGCAAGGAAAGAGCCATCACTTTCAGTTACCGCATTCAGGAAAGACATGGACAGAACAGACAAGATAAGCAGATGTACATAAAACTTGAGCTGAACTTTGAGTAACTAAAGTGAGTGAGAGACTAATACTGTATTCTGGATATGCCAAAGGCGAAAGAAGGATAATGGAATGTAGAAACTGCAACTGTAATGAGTATTCTGCTTCCTCCTCAAAGTTTCTCTTTCTCTTTGTGTGTGTTTTAACTGCATTTGCAATATTATGTGTTTGAATTGGTTTTGTTCTATCCTTAAGGTAACGTACTGTGTTGCACTGTGACTGTGAAGAACAATAAGGAAATGTGACACAGAAAGCCGACGAAAAGTAACAGAACATAACGCTGCCTTCAGCTAAACTACGAAATACTTATCCACTGTATTATACGTATGTAGATACATAATAGTAATGTGTATGTACCTAAGTGTCTTTACTGTGAATGTGATGGAATGCATTAGCACTTTGTGTGTACTTAACTATAGGGCGACACGTAACTACGTAATACCTTCCAGAATAAGTATTGCTTATGTAGGTACTTTGATATGTAGTATTTGTATTTACGTAAGTCGTAAGTATGGAAATGGATGTGTATGTGTGTAGCGTTAGCATTGGTGTAGGACGTAGGAATAAAGTAAAGTATTCGTTCGTGCCATTTTCAGCACTAGCAAATTATTCCCTCATGATTCATTTCCTGGCTCGTGGCTTTGCATATTATCCTGGTAGATATGGCTCTGGGGACTCGGACTTTGCTCTTCATTTCTCTCAACACAGCAGCTTCTAATGCTCCTCTGTCTGTTCTCACCATATACTTTATACGGAATTGAAGGCGGTAACCGAAGCAGGTATACATTTGAGAAATATACTACACATTCACAATTTCCTGACTTTCTCCTAAGAGAAAGTAAAGTAACGATTGAGGTGGAATGTAATATGCAGTGAAAGCTATCTTTCCTTTTTCTTAAGGGTGCAATTCGACTTACCAATCACTTTTAAGTGAAAAATCAAGGCTTTTGGCGGATGCGTCGACAGTTGGCACTGATACTCTCCTTCGTCCCCTTTGCTCACTGATGAGATCCCCAAGCGCCAGTTATTCGGGTACCTATACATTGTATATTAAATGAAATGCAAGCAATTCACTAATTTGTTACCACATTCCCACTTCCTAATAACCACTTTCCCTTTGAATGCTAAACTTTTGTCTTTCACACACACACATGTGGATTTAATTGAATAACTTACTACATTCTTGAGGTAGGTAGTTGGTATAGTAGCTTTTAGTAATTACATACGACCTTCATTCATGACTATAAGTAGTAATAGAAACATTCTTTAACATTCTAGCACCCTTTCACTTTACTACTAATATCCATTAGCTGAACATTCAACATAATACTACTCTCTAAATATACATTAGTTGAAAACGATCCTTACCTGAAACGAAGGCCAACTCTAGCATCACCATTGTACGTTTGATTGCCGACCGTTAGCAACTGCAAACTGTCAGAACGCTTTCGCAGCCAAGAAACCTGCAATTAAAGTTAATATTAAAACTACATTTACAAGGATGTAAAGCTAATTTTTGTGGTCTTTTTACTACTAAATAGTTAAGATAGTTTAAGGGAAATGGGACATAAAGAAATAAAAGAAAGTAAAATAGTATGTAAAAGCATGAATTGCATAGAAACTGTCGACACTTTATTGTGATTGCCATGAGTTGTACTAATTCTCTAGATTTTATTACGCCATTAAGATGAGAGATAAATATAAGTTTGATATATGATATTACCTTCCTGATGTTTCTACAAATAGATCTTTATAGCCCATTAACGTGCATAATATAAATGGAAGTATACAAACGTTGCTAAACTGAATTTTACTTATACACGCACAAACCCAGAGTTTATGTAGTAGATGCTTACTGCTTACATTAGGAAAGATACGGGCGGTCTAATAAAGTGATTCATAGAATTTTGACATTATGACATTACTCCTTTCCTATTCTCGTCAGTCAAGTCAGGCAGATTAAACTGAATAACATACTTACATACGTAATGCACATACATATGCATTGCTAGAGCCCAGAGCGTATAAGTAGGTAATGGTAGTAGTAGTTCACGTAGTAGTTAGCTCGATATGGATAGGGATACAGATAGGATATCGAAATTACATAAAAGTACCTTGACATTTTCACTGGATACATTACAATAGGACCTACCCTTTAATATTACTGATGAGATTACTATTACTGCTATGCAAAAAAATGTTCTACAATATTAAACAGATCCCTTGTCAAATGCAGGTTCGCTTAACAGAAGTTGAGTGAATTTTTCATCATTGCAGTGACAATGTCTCAATATTAAAGAGAAAAATGTTCAGGGCCATTAGAAAGGCCGTTTAGTTGACGAAGCACAAAGACGAGGCTCCATGTGTCTTGTTCAGATGTTCGGAGAAAGTTTTAGGAAAGGTATTCTCGTAGAATTAAAATATAAATAGTGTCGTAAATTGAATAAACGATGTGCTCCGTTCGCTTTCTCCCACAAAATGGTGTACTTTCTCTTATAGTTTCAGTAAGCAGTTAGGACTGACGCCAAGATTGAAAATTGACCCGTGCACCGAATTTAACGAAATGAGCAGATATTTAAGGAAGGTCTTATAAAGGTTGTTATGTAACATTACTATGTACATATTGTACCCATATACCACATGCCAACCAAACCATACCAAAACACTGTTGCATTATCAGGAGGATGTAGTATTATGTAGGATAAGGTAAGTTCTGTATAACTAGTGCATTATCTGTATTAGAGGTAAAGTGAAAGTCAGCTTTTTTGAATATAGTTCTAACTTTCAATACTTTCCATAGGTAAGCAATGTAGGTAATAAGATACTGAAGAAAAGGATACTGTTCCAGTAACATACATGTACACATCCATGTATGTACATCGTACATGCCTCCTATAGGCACAGATATTGCATTGTTCCAATTTTTATGGGGAGAAAGCAGAAGAGTGGAGGAGAACCACTGGCCTACTACATAGTACATACTTAAGGCTGGGTCTGGTCTACTTACTTTAGTTTAGTAGGTTGACTTGACTTGGTTTGACTCGGCTTGAGTGGAGTTGGTTGGTTTGTTCTGCTCTAAGCTACTAAGCTTGCTAGGGAGTATAAAATGTAATTACAGCTTTTGACTGTGTAGAATGTACATACGTAGGAGGAAGTACTACTAGCTAATATGTAAGTATATAAGAAAACGACAACACAAGCTCATAAAATGGTCCCGGCTGAGAAGAAGCCGTCTTGGCCATGCGAACATTGAACATAAGAGCACATTAACGACCCGTCATAATCAAAGATATTGGCAATTACGTTGAGAAAAACTTTGTCAAATTATCCTTCTTGTCTGTCTCCAGGTTTCCTTCTTGGAAGTGAAAGTGAGTGTATGTAGTGGTAGTGGGTTCACTGAGTTGAGTTCCGTCGAAGACTGAAGCTGAAGGCTGCCTAACGCCTACCCTTTCCTTGCTTGGGAGAAAATAACCAAAAACCAGACCACACCACTACTACTGACTTGACGACTTCAATTCACTTCACTTTCTACTCACTACATACATACACTTCAGTGTTTTAGTTTAGAAAACAGAGCAGTGTACTGTACTGCCGCAGTCGTTGACTTTTCTTTCTTTTTCTCTCTCTCTCTCTCTCTGGGAGTCTGTCCTTGTCGTCATGTCGTAAAAAGGAAACTAAAGCCTAAGTCAAGTGAAGTGAAGTAAGCTCAAGAAGTCAACCTAAGAACCCTTTCACATCATCACAACCATCATCATCATCATCATTTTCCCTTTCACGTTCCCACTGCCAACAATACTAAGAACAGGCCAGGCCACACTGGCATGGCATCCTCCTAACATAACACCAATGCAACTAGACACTCCACTACTATTTACTACTACACTAACTTAAGACTCACAGTACCAGTACCAGCAGTATCCTTTCCTTGTCTTCCTTTACATACCATAGAATACCATACCACACCTTAAACAATGTCTTTAGAAAGATAAAGAGCTACAGAGTGTTTACCCATTCAAAATACTATGCATTTCTTCCTTAAATGTTCCCTTCAGCAGACTTCAATGCAGATAGTTATCATTAAAGAAAATACTTCTCTTCGGTAATCATCCCCTTAATGATCTTATTCTCCATTCTTACTGTCTTCATGTACATCCTTTATTTTATGGCAAATATCTGTATTCTCCTCCAAGAAGGGATTACTTTACAAATCTAACTGCTCTAAATTTGTTTGTTTCTTTGCCCTTGTGCTTTTATCTGGAACGACTCAAATAGGTATATAGGTTAAATGCGTTTTTCACATTTACAACTCATTATTACATCCCAGTATGAGCTTTTCTAGCAAGTTCTTACATCCAACATGCTAAAAATTGCTAACCATCTGAAAATGGCACTAGTGGCACAGTTCTCATTTGGCTGCTAATTACTATGATCTCAGAAACATGTGTTTATGTACTATAATGTGATATCCTTGAGAATTTAATGATTCCCTGACATTGTGATTTTAAATAACTAATTTAAATCACACAAAAGTAATCGTATTTCCACCCGTGACCCAATTTCAACAAAAGCAAAGCCAAAAAGGAGAAACACAAGGACAAAATAGTGAAAGCACTACTACACACTATCAATGGAATTTCTATCCTTGATGTGGTAGGTACCTTCGTGTACCTATAGTAAAATTAAATAGTTACATTCTGTGAAATATACTATACACAGATAACAATAACATCAATTCCATTCCTTTTCCCCTATTTCTATCACAACCAACAGGCTTGGGAGAATGTATTATAGAAAGATTATATTTGGTAGCCGTGGGCTCAGTGTTCTGTAGTAAATCTTACAGCGGGAGACAGGTAGCTCTAAGCGGACGACTTGTCGTGTTCAGTTCAATTCAAATTCTACGGCTGCCTGACATTCACTGTTTGTCATGATTTGCTAAAAAGTCCTACATTCGCACTGGTGTACATTATATGCATGTGCGCCGAAATATTTAACTATTTCATTACCTACTACCGTATAGTACATATAAGGCCAAGGGACAGTTTATATTTTCTCTATTCACAAAGTAGCTTCGCTTTTTACTTTCATTTAGCCTAGGAAGTTGTATGTAGCAGTGCCTGCCTTGCGTATTCTCGAAATAAGAGAATGTTCGCCAAAGGAATGCAACGGTGAATGGTTCCTATTCCTAATGCAGCTTTCTTATTGCAAAGGGATTACAGAATAAAGAGTAGAAGCAGATCAGAGACAGAACAAGCAATCTATTCTAAACGTAGTGAAAGCGAAGAGAGGCACGCTGTGCAATGAACATGAAATAGTTCACATAGAATAAGTAGTACCAAACCAACCAGCACCTTACTACTTTTGTAATACTTACTAGAGCAGGTTTTATGCAGACGTACAGAAAATTCATACTGTTTGTATAAGCCAAAGCCAAGCCAGGCCACTTTAGCTAAACTCCTAAAATAAGCAGGGCCAGGGACTCTGGAAAATTTCACGGAGTGCACTCAAATAGTAATCATAGTATAATCTCCTAAATGCAGCCTAATATAATTCCAAACAAAGCAGCCAGATGATAGTAGCCAACATTATCAAAGTAAGCTAATTGTTTGATATAAGGTCTTCCAATTTCGGTATACTTATACTTACATTACCCGAGGTTTAATAAACTTTAAAGACACGCTCTGTTTGTATTTCAAGAATAGAGACGTGGCCATGGGATTGAAAAGGATATCCTTTTCGTGTAAATATTCAATGTCCAATTTGAAAAGGTTATCGAACAAAATTGAAGTTGATAGGATTTGAATGAAAATACATTAGATTGGCTCTGGAGAATCCCATATGTTGCAGAGACACAATCTAACTCTAACTTTAATAGTCCGCAGTCTAGAGAGCGAAGTAAACTAGCGGAATACTCAACTGACATGAGTAAAGGGTCGCGATTTTGTGACAGAAACTAAGACCGAGTGAAAAATGTGTGAAATGGCCTAGGACTTTGTGAAAGTAAAGCGTATAGGAAGGAACTACACACTGATATCTACATACACAATGTACTAGACCAATATAATATTTTACATGGAATATCTACACATACAATAAGAAAGATATATGTTAGTAGGTGCATGCATGTTATTTATTACACTTAGGAAATTGCATAGCACTTTTTGCACATACCTACCTAAGTACCTACCTAATATAAGGTTTACTCTTTCGGTAAGTCTAAAGTACCAAAATGGAGTAAGTGAAGAAAGGACACGGCCTTTGGCTTATAGATCTACATAAGCAATAGTCCGTTTGAAAGACACTTTTCCCACTTTTCCCATATCTCCACTTCCTCTTCCTTCTTATTCTGTTCTCGTGTGGTGCACTAAGGATAAGCTTCTGTATGAAGTATACATACATATTCGACTGCTACAAATACTGTTACTGTGTGGGAGGTATGAATACTGAGTTTTTTTGGTCTACCTACTACTACTACCTACCTCAGTACTCATACATACATAGTTGCAATATACTTACTTACATCGAAGACGAGGAGTTACTGTTGAAAAATTCAGCTATCAAGAAAGGAATAGAAGAAATTTGTAAAATGGGCCGGGAGTCGAGGAAAGGAAATGGGACTCGCCTTTAGTAGTGCAGTTTACTTGGATCCGTGCTTTGCGTAGAATGGAATCCTACCCAACCTGGAGTGATGTAGTGTCTGTGTGCAGGATGCCACAAAACTTTTCGTACTTTTCATTAAATTTATTTCTACTATAAATACTCTAATAATCAGAAGACATGACACGAAGGGAAAGCTAAATGGAAAGTAGCCTTTCACACTACATTCACGTGTTCATAATTCGTGGAAAATTTTTGATCTGCGATCCGCCTTCTTTCTTGTGCCATGCCACAATGAATTTTTTCAAACAGTTTCTGTACTGACAAATGGATTTGATGTATGTAGACCCTGTAGTAAATTCTCCCCTGGTGCTAGTCGTTGAACTTCTGATATAATGTAGAGGAACAACTAATGTTGATGCTGATGTGCTCATTCTCTCCTTTTACTATTACTACTCTCCTCAATCTACTTATTTTCCCTCCATACCAGGGAAAGCCATGGGAAACAGAGGGTTTACGCTTAAGAGTAAGAATCAAGATGAAGAGTAGGTTGTAGGTAGTCCATTGGACGCACCTTTCTTCTTCTTATTAAGACTACAATAAGATAGGAAGATATATACATAACATACATAACACAACTCTATAGGTATATAGTACCTGCACGGTATTATGTACCACACCACACTACAACTTCCACAACTAATACTTCCAGCGACACTACTCACATTATTGCTATCTCGCGAATTCACTTCTTTCCCTCAATTCCTATTCGTTTTCCCTCCATTAGACCATGATGCAGGCTCTTCTTATGGCCTTGTGAAAAACCTAAGAAACACACTTGCTTACATTAGCATTTGCCCCGCAACTCATTCATTCTTTCCTGCTACAATACTACTCTGTCTGAACATACATACATATTCCATACCACCACTTACTTTACTTTAATAGTTTTTATTCCAAATACCTAGGCTAACAAAACACAAAAATTGATTTTCTCCTTTAGCTATCTATATTTATCTCTTCTATCTCTGCCATCGGAATGGAGAAGTGCTTGGTTTGCTTAAGCTGCTTTGACTTATCTATACAGCATAATAATATACTATATAATTGTTCTAATTGGATTGTATAATTCTCCAAAAGGTGTCTAGTAGTAGTATTTACAGATACAACATTGACCATAAACATAACTCCACACCCGACCTGACCTGTACTGCAATACAAAATTCTAAATGAAAATATTAAATGCCTCCTTTCACGAAATTATCACTTAAACAAAATTATATCCATAATTAGAATTGCAGATTTATATCGAAAATGGTTTTAGTAGTTTTTCACGACATTGGAATACACTAATTAAATTCGTATTTCGCTGGACAAAGAAGGTATCAATAGAAATCTGGGATTGCTGAGTCCAAAATACTAGAGCGAATGTTGTTTAAGACTTTGAGTATCATTTACTCTTTGGTGTATTAGGTACAGGTGTATTAGTGGTGAAAACTTATATCACCAAGATGATTCATATATATTCTTCATATTCTTAGCAGTTTCAAATCCCACATATCATATCACACAAATTCGAAACTCAAATGAATATTAATGCAGTAGCACGTTAAGTTGGGATAAAATATTAGTTAATTCCATGTCGTGTAATATCCTGTCTGGCCTTATCGGTTTAGTAAGTGTGTGTGTAATTGGATACTGAACTTGTGTGTAATATCCTTTTTACGAATTGCTCGAATTATTTTAGTGAGCTTCACCAGGTTTCCCTCACGATTCGAATTCGAGTTTCTTTTGTGTTTCCGTTTTGAGTCATCTCGTCTCGTCAGTGTCTAAATCGACTAGAGTAGAATGGTGTCGTCTCTGAGGGATAGTTAGAAAGCGGAGCTAATATCAGCAAAGAAACGGAAAGACTAGTGTCTAGTGCACATAAAGTCAAGTTAAGGGAAATTCTCAGATCAGATCAGATGATCCAGTTAACTGTGAAAGGAGTCAGCTCAATTTCCCAATGATTTATCGATCAAAGAACTCTTTGGCTTCTAGCCCAGTTCTAATAACATTGCCAAAACATTCCATTTCATATCTCTCCACTTTAATTTTTCCACTCGAGTCTCTCCTAACCAACTAAACTAACCAAAGTTAACCAATCCTATGCTAACAACACTGAGGAAATAGGACAGCATTCTGGTCTGCTATACTTCTTACTATGCCATACCTATTTATTTCCTTTCGCTATGCCAAATGCCAACCCAAGTTAAGTTGGCCAACCAACCAAATTAAGTATGCGACTGGAACATTAAATCTCTGATTCTTATTGTTAGCTTCCTCTTCACATCAATGAAAGTAAGGAGCCGAGCATCTTCCCTCTTTCCACTTCTTCCTATTAAACACAAGGATTCTAAAGATATACGGATAGTTTATCTTTAATTATTAAATTACAGTAATCCTAAACTCGAAAGCAGAATCCAAAATACAAATCATTCAATGCATGATTTAGATTTATTTAGCATTAACAGCAGTTAAGAAGGTCGACTGACCCTATTTAAAAAGTGCATACTACTATGGTCTAAAATAATATGGCACAAAACAACCGTAAGTGCAAATGAAAATGGCTTAACATAGGCAAATATATACAGAATGAAGTAACCGTGTCAAGGCGACAATTTGTAAGAATACGTTTAGCGACAAAGCACAAAGCACATTCAGTATTAGCCTTCATTACAATTCACCCACTTCCTAAGGATTTCCTAATTTTTTGTATAACCATCCGTCAGAAGGAAAGCCTAAAGTAGGATTTTTATTACACACAAGTCTGCAATATCTTGACATTTATTTCTAATTTGGTAACAGTACAATATGTGTCGTATTGCATGATTGATGGCCATATGGTAAGTTGAGAAAACTTACATCTGTATTCTGGAAAATCCCCCTTCATGCTAGATAGATTCTTAATCCATATAATATATGCTGTATTCCTAATACCCTTTTCCTTGAATTTTTATTACAAAAAGCCAACACCCACACTTTTTACTTATAGGAATGAATGCTACATTATAGTACACGTACTTACATTATTTTAGCAATTTAGTTATAAGCAATACTTAGTATATGGTAGTATAATGTGCAAATAAATATTAGATATTTGCATAAGAAAAAATACTTTAAAGTATCTCTAGTCTCAATATAAAACTGTAAACATACTCAACATACTCACATACTTAAATTACATAAGATACATAAACATGCAGATTTACAAATTGCCATTACCAAGAAATGTTTAGGAAGAAAACGCTTGATATGCATGGAGAAGTAAGCTATCATCACTCCATGTTTGTGTTTACGATACACAAATTACATATTTCCTGAAAGAGACTGTCATAACCAGTTTGCCTACAATAAATACCTACCCTAATACTCAATATTTTATAATTATTTGAACATGTGTTTATCCCTACTTCTCGACCTATAGTTAAAGTTTTCTTAGCAAAAGCCTAAGGCAAATAATTTAGCAATGGTTTGCATTTGAGCCAAAATTCTGTCATTTTATTACTACTACGACCTGTTATGTCATAATTATATAAGTATACTACACTTTTCGGTACCTATATGCTTTGCTTTGCTTACGAAACGAAGATTTTTAGCCCAACATTTAGCGTTACAAGGACTATTGTCGATATACGTTAATACTACTACAGCCTACAGTAATGTTCCTAAAGATATATTTCTTAATACCTACATATGTACATATATTTATTACACGTATAACCTTACACATGTCTTTAAGCTTTTAAACTTGCAAGTGTAGTTTTTAGCCAACTGCAAACTACAACAGAGGCAACCAGCATGGAATGTTCACGAGTTTGTCACAGTAGCAGGGTACCTAATGTAAACTCTCCGTAACTCAGTAACAGAGTCATTTAATTTCCGTAGCAATTTTTCCATCACTCCTCTATCTATCTCCGTATGTTGTCTCTTCTGTCGAAATTTTGACAATGGAGCCATGAATGATGAGCCATGGCAATTGAGTGCAGTCACAACTGACTGGCAAAGCTGTAAACGAACTCAATAAAGTCTATGGATGGCTATTTGTCCAACTATTGCATGACACTCTATACATACATAATATACTACTATATACTAATATAGCTTCCATAGTACATAAGTAGATACTGTAGATTGGAAATATAAAACAGCGAGAGAAGGAAGGCTAACTCTTTTTAGCTTTATGTACCTACTTTTACTTCTAAATGTGGAGTGGGTAGATATTTCAACGCATATATTCTGTACTGTAAGTAGGCAATGCACTGTCTGTATGCACTGCACTGTTATGTTGTAGTAATTTGATGTTCTATATAGTAGAATTGCTTGAAACAGAATGGCGAAAGTCGAAGGCAAGCATTTTCTTTAGTTTACGATGGGAAGGAATGGAGAAAATGTGTGCGTGGCATCCAAGTGACCTTAAATTAGAGACGGAGAGTAGTAAGCTAAGTCGAAGTTGTATTTCATAGAAGAGTTTGCTGTACATACACACACATATAGGGCGGACAGAGCTTGCATTTGCTGGAGTTTAGTCATGGGGAAGCAACACGTAGCTACGAGGAGCCAACAACGAAAACGAAATGAGTGACTGCCACGACTCGCCTACTGCCGACTACAATCCAAGCAAGAGTTGAATTGTAGCTGAGAAAGTTAAGGAGAAAGTCAAGCTAAAGCCAAGCCAACCTAAACTAGATAACAGTCCTATAGTACACTCCTTTATTTTAATACAAACACATATATACGTATACAGTATACATAATATGTAAAAGATGTAGGCAAAACAACATACCATTGAGTAGAGTATTCGTATTTCTCAAGATATTTTATCATTCCTTGTCATAGAATACTATCTACATTTAGGTATAGGAACATGCGAATTGTGAAATACTTAGGGAGAAAGCAAGAATCTAGTTCAAGTAATGTGGAGGAGAGCAGAGTCAAATGCAATCTGAATTCAAATACATGCAAGTCAAGTCTGTGACAATATTCTGCAGTTTCCTTTTCTCCTTCTGTTAGAATGCCGAAAGAGAAAACTCTTGGTTTGTCTCACTGACGCTGTTGAGTGAGTTAAAGTATAGTTTGCAGTGCCACTTGAACATTCAAGTCCTTTGCACTCCTTCATGCCTTCTCAACTGCGTACGTATACTAAATTTATATCTCTACCAAAAGAGTAACTGACTATGCATGCACTAAAACTTTTTAAACTGATTTCCTTGAGCCATATCATTATAAATATACACAGCCATTACATCATTTTTATACTGTACGTTTCCAATACTAAGACCAATAAATGTATTTTAGTACGTAAGTAGTACTTATTCTAAAGAATTTATCGTGGAGAAAGTTAGCAACATGGTATATCAAGGACAATGTCAATCGTTTGATTTCAGTCACATCATACCAATAAAAATTCATGTATACAAAGGATTGGGATTTTGAGTCGAGTCTATTCAAAAGTACGTCCATTCCTTGTATGCTCATTCCCGATTCTTGAAATAAATGAAAAGTTGGCCAAGCGGAAGCTAACAATAAGTACAAACACAACAATATTACTATAGTGTATTGTATAGGTATAGTGGTACACTAAACTATACATATTCTGTATATTGCTAATGAAAACGAGTCTAGTCTGCATGCGTCCTTGCCTTTCTAACTTGACTTTCTCGATTCCAGACAAAAATACAAGAGAATCTAGGGGTGCACGAACAAAATAAATAAAAGAACTAACGTAAATTGATATTTGTATTTCAATCGGGTACACATCCCGTTTTGTTTCGCCTACAATAAATACGTTTCAATGCAAGACAGTTAGCTCAGTACATTTGTATAGGTACCCTGTGTATTGTGAATGTATTGCTTCAATATCGGTTCATCGTACATCCCAACTCTAACTGGACTTGGGCAATATGTAACAAAAGAGTATTTACCACTCTCCCGTATCGTATCGCATATGTGGTGTGTGCACAGAGCCTCAGAATAAAATGACGACGAGAGACGAGAGCCATAGAATAACGGAAGAAGTGTGAGAAAGGTTTTCATCAAAGCAACCTTCTGAATGGTCCAGTGGTCACTTTCTCTAGCACTCTACCTTTCCATTCATTATGAATAGAGCAGTAGGTAAGGTACGGCCTGATATGTTCCTATTTTGTGTCTGCCTTATGTTTTATCTTGCATTGTATCTAGTTTTCTGTAGCCCAAGTACAACACCTATGTAGACCACAAATTCAGCAAACCACACAGCACAACACACCGAAAGACAGAAGTAACCAAACCTAACCAAAAAGCAAGCAGACTACGCAGTGTGAGAAAGTAAGGCAACCATTTACCAACACCGTAAATAGGAAACACACATACAGAAGCTAACTAGTACTTATTATTTACTATCGTATACACAAGAGCATCAGAGTGTATTTCTACGAAAAGCGGCGATCCTCTTGATTCGTGTGAGTAATCAGCATTCACAGCAGCTCTCATCTCAGTCATCGCCAGTCTCTTTGTTTTCTCTAAAAGTGTTATGAAAATAGAATTAATGTCCTAAGCTGAATAGGAGTGAGTGATGATATGAATTATGGGTAAGAGGCAGGAATAAAGCTGAAACACAAAATGCTTTA
>JAQFYC010001448.1:0-34306 GCA_034694165.1 Tomocerus mixtus | reverse complement strand
ACGCAATATAAATTTAATAAGCGCAAAGTTTGACGATCTGTAGTCTTATCGGCATCGGTAATACGAAAACTGGATTACGATGCCCTAATGCTTAAATAGTCCTACATCCAATTATTTCACCATTATCCATTACTCATTGCCATATATATAATTGCCTCAGACAATTATTTAAAATCTATTTTTTCGTAGTACATTACGTAGTAATACATGGAATGCAGCAAAGCATATATAACATATTCTTGGTAAGTATAGGCGCCCGCATTTACTATGCAGATCATTATGATAAAACTCACTGACGCCCATAGGAAATACTGTCTGCACGGTACGGGCTTGTAAATCACAAGTGGTTGACGTACAATAAGTATAGACATTTGCTCTGATTAACTCAATCCGGACGTACCCAGACATTTTATTGGCTTCGCTTCTTCCATAATTTAATAAGATTAAAAAAGAGTACAATATACTTGGGATTAAATCAACATGTGGGAGAGTAGCTAAGGTATTATCAGCTAACTTAATACATGACGACTTATTGGTAATGTAGTACAGTATTTAATGATGTATAGGTATAAGCTCTGAATAAACGAAGAAAAGCTGGGCTATACATATATTTGCTATATTTACATGGCTAATTGCGTTCAATGCCTCCTACATCCAGTTATAATTTCAAGGAGGGAAATTGCACTAGCATAATGCAAACCGCACTACGTTTCTTCTTATTTTATTTTCGTTACAAGTGAATAACATTCCTTAAATGTTTAATGCTGGCAGTGAAAGTGTGGGCGTATTACATATTTGTTAAACTATTTATTGCAGTGCTATATATACTACAAGAATTCAACTTGTATATACAGATAATGGAACTACGCAATAATAGGATTATTAAGACCATTCTATTTTGTGTGAATCTAGGTACACTCTGCAAAGCAAGAATTTATTAGATACTTAATTTATTTAGCTTTGTCTTCTGTGCTGCGTAGATGAAGGCATTTGTATATGTAGATATGTAAAGAATCATACTGTTTTTGGATATACCTTAGTGTAATGTAGCATATACAAATATTTAGTATAGTTCCCTCACACAAGGTACAGAAAACTTATTTTCTTGTTCTACTTATATAGCACACAAAAAACATTGCAATGGAAAGAGCGGTAGCGCAAGATAAGCGATTGTTCCTTGACTTTGATTGAGTTCCGTGCAGATAGATAGCCACTGTGACTGTATGGGTATGTATTATGTATATATGTTGGCAATAGACGCAACCACCTTTCCACTTCCCAAAGTAAAAGAGAAGTTGCATGTTTTTCCAACACACAAACATTCTGTTTCGGTCTGTCTAAATATATCCGTAAATATGTGTAGGCATAATGTAGTAGTTTCGGTTTGTGTAAATAGTTTTACACAGTCGCTAATGTAGGAGTAGAATAAAGCAGGACTCAACGGATCATGGAAAGCATATAATAATAAATACAGTTACAGTACACACGTTCAGCTGGAACATAAATATACACATAATAGTGGATAAGTATAGAGTATACCTAAATGAATTGTGGTGTGGTATGTGAGACACAAATACTTTTCCATGTAGAAAGTAGGTAGGTATTTATTTATACCAAAAGAGGAATATAGCTTATACCTAAGTACGCAAACTAAATAGGCTAATATAATATACCTAGTGAGCATATTGTAGCCGTATAGCTAATCGTAAGAACGTAGTATTTATAAGAAAGAGACGGTCATAATCAACAAACCGGGCAAGTAAGTTGAAGCCACAGCTCACGACCCGTGCCATTGCTATTGCTATTTCTTTGCCATGTCAAGGCACACTACATAGAGCCAAACTTAACGCAACATAACACAACACAATAATAGAACAAACTGTATTTCTCCAAAGTTCTCCCATTTGGGCATAAAAGGAGAAAACAAGTTATAACATTGTCTGCCAACTAGAACCACGCACACCCACCTCCATTAAAAATAAGAAATGGTCGTCAAAAGTAGTTTACGTTACGTTCAAAGCTCTAAATATATATACTTATCCATCCTATCTCAACTTAAAACAAATTCAAGCGTGTTTCATGCACTTTTTCTCTGATCCACCTTTTTCTAGTCTAGTCCTAAACAATACTCTAGCACTAAACTGTTAAATAAGGGTCTTTCTCTCTATTTTCCCTTTTCAGATTTCTTTTCTCTAAAAGAATGTCGGATCACTAGCGTAAATGGTAAATGGTGAACTGTAAACATAATAAGAAAAACGGAAAAGGATTGACTCTCACTGTGTAGTAAATAACTAATGGTAGTTTAGTTTAGTTTAGTTTAGTAGTAATAGTAAATCTGAATAACTACAGTATAATATAACCAATTTGAAATGAACATAAACTATAAAACCGTTAAAAACCCATTATAAAGGAAAATGACAAGATAAAGGCTTTCACTATGGCCTGCTAATGTACTCCTATTATATTATTATTATGATGCAGTGTATTGTATGTAGTGAATGTATCGATACAAACTATATAATATTCTATGCCCAAGGCTAGGCTAGAGATAATTATATTACTTAGGTATATTGTACGCAAAGTGAAAAGTCCTAGATCAGAACTCAAGGCAAGTCATTGTTGGTGGGAGTTGTGGCATAAAGAGAGTGGTGTGGCGAGTTGATAGCGATTAGAGCTACTAGAGTCATTGAGAATTCCTGTTATAATTTTAGAGTCAGACAGAGTCAAGGAAGGAGAAATACCAAACCACGGCAGGCAGGAGGAGATAGAACGTATCAGTTACTTAAATCTCAACTTTAATCTCCTCTCATATACATTAGTAGTTTAGTAGCATATTAGTGGGCTGTTTTCTGTGGGTAGTAAATGTTCTTCCGAACTTGGGCAAAGGAAAGAGAGGGTTGTGTTGTGTGTTGCGTTGTGTTGCGTTTTGTAGTGTGGCCCACCAAAATGAACCTTGCCTTAACTGATACGAACCGAGCAAGCAATAAAAATACTTTGCCGAGCTTGCAGTTTAGTTTTAGTTAAAGTTAGAGTGGTTTGCTTTTGCCTTCCCTGTTTCCAAGTTCGGCACGGGTATGCTTTCAGTTTCATGACAACTTGCGTAAAATTAGTAAATAAAAGTAAACCGTTCTTTTACATTAGAATCAAGAATGCTGATACGATAATAACTAAACTTAGCTTGCCTCAAGCTCAATACGCACACATTTAAAGGTGCGTTGCACTTTCACAAAGTTAGATAACTTTACCGTCAAAGTACGAAAGTATAAATTTTCTTTAGTCTGTAGAACACTACGATAGGAACTTGGAGAAAGTAGCACGCATTCAATTCCAAAGTATATGTTGCAGAATAAGTTGATCATGTCAATACAATTGTAAAATATTAAAATGCTTTAACAATGTTTTGGTAATTTTAGTTTCAGAAAATAAAACAACTACTTATAACTGAACAATGTAACAATAAAATAACCAGTAATCGAATTAAAAAATACATAAACACAGTAAATTGTTTAATGAATAAGAATTTTAGAGTTTTTTTATTAATCTGTCTAGAATATGAACTTTTTCTCTCTAAATTGCCTTATTCACATTACTACAGGGATACACAATTAGTCTGCAACATAAATATTCCTACGCATTTTCTTGTAATTTCTTATGCGTAAGTTTTTTGCAGTCGGTATTCCTCAAGGAATTCATTTTTGATATAAAGATTGTGCCTGTGTGCGCTGTGTAGAAGAAAACCATGTCGTACGCATTGAATTATTATTAAGTGTATTGTATTATTTATGCATAATGTATGTATAGTGAATAGTACCTACGCACTACACAGCATTCTTCCTTTTGCAGATTACAGATTGCTTAGAGTAAAATGACTAGCACATCATACAAATAGCAAACATCCTATCAAGTTACTTATTAAATATACTGATGTAGAGCAAAGATTGTTTAAAATGTGTATTGTAGTAATACGTTTTCTTCCTATAAATATTTAGTATATGTACAAGGAGGAAGGAAGAGAAGAAGAGGAAGTGCGCTCTGTGATTAGGCTTGGCTTGTTCTAAAGGACATGAACTCAACTGAAAAACACTATAGTAAAGCACAATACGTAGAAAGTCTATGGTACTGTCTAAATGTCTACTGAGAGTAAATTACATAAATATATTGCAAAGTGGAGCTACTTTGTGAAGATATAGTCAGAATGGAGTCACGAAACTTGTGAAAGGAAGGCACATAAGCGCATATACATATATACATGTACAGCAAGAAAGAGTATCTCTGTTTGCTTTCACTTGGCCCTACATTGTCTGCAAATAATATTACTATAGCTATAGTAGTACATACTGTATAAGTATTTCTAGGAATTATATTACTTATGTATATATTTAAGAAGTAGAGAAAGAGAGAGTCGAGAAATGAGATACTTACAGTCTTATCTCCCAAGTTTTTGACTCGGCAATTGAGGTAAGCTGTTTTGCCTAGGAGAGCAGTCACGTTGGGCGAGGCCGCCTTATCAATGTATGGAAAATTCTTACGAAGCTGTGGCGGAGGAGGTGGAAGCTGTTGTTGTTGTTGCTGAGGAATTTGCTGGAGTTGCGGGTTCTGGCTGGGCTGTTCTTTCGGTGGCAGTGACTCGGATGGTGGCTGCTCCGAGCTGGCAGTTGTCAGTGTCACTGCTACTGGGATTACGCTGTTCCGGTTCCCTCCGTCAGAAACGTGCCCTATCACTGAAAACACAAAACGAACAACCCATTTTATTTCTCATCTTCCTTGAACATACATACGGATGTCTAATACATCTCATTTAATATACCCTCTGAGCATACTATACATACTTCACATCCCTATCATTATATTTTATTACCAAGTAGATTCCACACAAGTATGTAGGTATCACATAAATATTTTCACTAAATAACTGGGTATCTAGGCTTTACTAGACACAACTTACTGTTTACATTATGCATTACAATTACTTATAGCATAGTGTGTACCGTATTTGAAGTCACATACACTTTCGCAGTCAAATGCTCTCCGGCTGAAACCTTTTATTGTACGCTGTACATAAACACTTCGCGTTCTTTGTTACAGATGGGCCCAATTCCTTATTTTCTAACTTTCCTTATCCATCCACACAGTTATACACTTTTTATGCATTAACTGTCACCTTTTCCGTTACATTTTTTATATACATACGTGGAGTAATGAACTCGTGTTCAGTTTTACCACAGTAATGTAAAAATGCGACAAAGTATACGAAACCCTACTTCACCTCTTATTAATTAACTTATTATTTTTGTCGCAGTAAAAATAACAATAACATAAATCTATTGTCCACTTATCAGTAGTAAAGGTTGGTAGTGTAAATAATCATTTTTAATAGGCTAGTAAATATTACAGTTTTACCTGATTTCCTAGCTAAATGATCTTTTTGAACCCGAATCTTCACTATGTTATACTTTCCGCTCGTATTTCATAATACCTCAAAGAAGAAAAACTATAGTTTGTGTAGTACAAGTCAATGACCGAATAATTTCATTAGGAATATAGTGTCACTTACATAATTATATAATTGATGCTTTTTGGTTCTACGAAGATCACAATTTTATTTACCGAGCTATTTAAACCTGATTAAAGGATGCAGCGACTCCCTCCTGGCTATTAGTTGCAATGCAATAAATTAGCAGTTGCAGTTGTGTTTGAAATAAATTGGTCGTTTAAGTGTTGTTTAAGTTTCTACATAGTGTACTATGTTCTAGTCGAGAGCTAAAGTGAGGAGAAGATGGCATAACTACATAGCAGCTAACGATAAGTAGATACATAACTATACTATGTGAAGTAATGTGTGTCAGCTCTTTCCGGGTTACTTTCCCTGTCTTCAATCCGAATGAATGTCAGGATTTAAGCCGCTCAGAGTGAGCTCAGCTGATAGCATACTTTAGTTTTAGTTGTTGGTCAGCCAGCCAGACCAGGCCAGAGTGAAAGGAAGAGAAAGCATGGACTTTCCTTGAGTGACCATCGTGGACGGTTTTTGTAGCCACAAAGCTTAGGGAAAGGCTCCTAGCATTAAGACCACACAACATACAGAACACTATACACTTTCAAATGTACATAGGAATTGTCTGGAAGAAGAGAAGAAGGAAGGAAGGCTGGAGGCTGTGTAGGGACACACCACGACAGTGTTATATACGACAACGACTTGTCAAGGCTTACTTACTTACACTTACTTTTACTTTAGTTTAGTCACTTTGCGAGAATATATATACTCTAATGTTAAGACACTGACTGAGTCTTTTGGATTGTTCGGACTACAGTACAGTAGTCCAACTTCAACTATTATTCAGTATATATACATATACATACACAGTGCCCCAGTGTAAATTCTCTCTTTTCTCTGTTTCTTTCAGATAAGACAATGTCTATGCCTCACAGGAGGCTAAACGACAAAACGGGAAGTGTACTGTATTAGACAAAAGGAGCAAAAGACTCCTCTTGTTATATATTTATGTATTGTGAAGAAGCAAATCAGCCATGCGGACAGCCCCTTTTAAAACTATGTACTATGCATGGCACACATACATACTTAAATATACATACATAATACTAACTTATGTATGTAAGGTAGGTACGAACCTATTATCTAAGTTACATGTGTAATGCAATACAATGTAATGTAATGCAGTAGTCAATAATGGAACACAGGAGCTACCGTCTAGCAGTGTCTTCTCTCATACTACTTTCTACATAAATATCCTTAAGAAGATTCACTTATGATGCTTAACTTTGACTTTCTCTTCTGTTGTAGATAGTACCTATATGTACATTGTTACATATTATACTCTCGAATCGCTGGTTGGTTGGTTACTTGTCTTGCCTTCTATTTCTTTTTCATTCCATGGCTACTTGAACTTGTCTCCTCATTCTCTCTTACTTACTTTACTATATTATGTAGAAATACTTATGTAGAAAGCCCTAATACTTTTACTTAAAGTAGTTTTGTTAAATGCCTAACGTACAGTTACGTTACCAACGTAAGTAATGCATACACGTTACACTAGAACTATGTACAGATATGTAGAGAAGAAAATAGATTGTAACGTGAATAAGAAAAGTTTTCCCACATCACATCCAACCGAATAACAATAGACGTTTTTCACAAAACTGGAATTTAGTGCCAGTTATTTAGAAGCTAGGCATATGTTACTGTATACGTAGAAAGGAATAGAAATTTTTTATATTGTAAGTGTTAGCAACTTTAGTTCTAATTTCTCCAGACAGTTAGTAGGAGAAAGCATTAAGAGAAAATTGAAATTTAATGTTTTCTTCTTTAATGCTCCTTCATTGAAAAGTTTGCTACTTAATGAGAATACATATACTTGCACATACTAATGTAAAATGTAAATGTAACAACAATACATGCTTTTGTGCAAGTATCTAATGTCTTTTCACTAAGCAATTTAATTTAAATCTCAAAAGCACACTGAAACAAAATTGATCGTAAATTAAACTTCAATTCGTGTCTAAAGAAATTTTCTCTTGTCAAGTCAAGTCAATTCAACTTCAGTCAAATACATATAGCTTGTCTAAAAGTTGTATGTACTCAAGTAGGTAGTAGGTAGGTATCATATTTACATTAACTGCTCAAAGGACCTGTATCTGTATACTCGTAGTACTCGTACATAGTAATAGTAAACTGAAGTCAGGTCAGGAATCAGGCAAGAGTTTCGTTTTCGTTTCTTCTCCTTTCCAATTATTGCTTCCGTCACTTTACGCTGGAAACTATATCTGGAGTAGTTGACTCCACATCCAATCCACCAAACTAAAGTAACTTAACGTAACGTAATGTAACATAAGACTCATCTTGAATATCAAATATTCTTTCACAGAATTAAGGCGCCCTCCCAACCCAACCCAACTTCAAAGACTCAAAGGCAACCAAAAGGGCTTTATGCACAACTCCCTATTTATCTCCAGCAAATTCGTATTCTCATTCAACATTTAGCTTGTCTCCTACGGCAAAAATAAAATCTACCTTTTCGAGTACCTTCCTCTTTTCCTCCCTTTCTCTTCCAAATTACTTGGCCATTAGGTCTTCCACTTTCCATTTCTCTGGTGCACTAGTATCAGTGGTGCCATGCCATGCCACGCCACACTGTCTGTCAGAATCAGGAGCAGAATGCATAGAACTATCACTATAATATAGCTTTATGTATGTATGTAGCCTCAGTACAATAGAAATAAAATATTATGCACGTATAGCCTTACAAAGAACCGTTTTCTCTCTCTGAAATGTTATACTCACTTCAACATGCCTAACCTAACCTACTCTACATCTTTAGTAATATAATTTTCATAAATAGAGCACACTTTGCTATATATACTACATAGTAGAGAATACTATTACTGCCTACCTTGTATGCAAGTATTAAACAGTTTCATATTCCTCTGTAGTGTCTAAAATCAAAATGATGTAATGTAACGTAACGTTAACGTTCCCAAAGTAAAGGTATAAAGAATATTGCTAAAGGCAATCTGTGCTCTGCTCTGCTTTCTATTCTGCTCTCTCATCTCATCCGCCTATTACGCTTGTCATTTCGAGGGTGAAAGTGAAACTAGGGCTACTTGATGTGATGTGACTCTAGAACATCCTTTGGCTTCTCCTTTTGCAATATTACTATCTACTCTTACTACTCTGCACTACATGACTACGATTCTACAGGAGGCACGGCAAGGATTCTTCACTATTGTAGAGTGGAGCAGGAGAACCAAAACTATTACTCAACTAATGACCTTAAATTCATACGCTTTACTTTATATTAAATAACTTTCAGTATAGTAGTCTATTTATACAGTATACAGTATAGTATAGTACTCTTACCTACTTTTAAATATATTAGAGAATGTATTGATGTCGAACAAAGGTGATTTGATCTGAAATCTGAAGATGAGTTCTCTGTATGCAACTAAAATAGTAACTAACTAAGTGAGGCGAATTTGGAATTGAATCAAACTTCTCTAACATAACGTAAGGTAACTATGTAACTAAACTATAGTATGTATGTACAAGAGGATGAGTTAAAGTTGAAGAGTTCGTTATGCAATTCCTTTCCTTCTCAGCTTACTTTAATAGTAGTAGTAGCAAATAATACATCCACAAGTCCACAAGTTACTCAAGTGCAGCTACTTAAAAGTTCTATCTATCTAACACAACTTTAATATAACCTACTTGACCTATCAAAAACTGAATTGGTTTACCTTTGAAATTAAATACTAAACTACCTAACTTTGTATTACTTTCTCTATAAATGTGCTTTCACATATTACGAAGGTCTCAAAATACTTTCCTATAGATATATAGAGGTTCTATTTTCTATTATATATTAAATGTACTTATCGAGCGAAGGAAGCATCCTACAAGTAAGTAAGTAACACAAATGCAAGGATACAGATAAATCACAGTTGCGATTAGGGTCGCCATACTCACTTGAGTCCCCCCACATCGCATGAAGAACTATTAGTAACCAGGGTGCACCACAGGACTTTATTCACCGATAAGTTTATATTAAGTGAGGCATTCAATGGAAAGGAGACAAGACAGCTCGTCAGTCGATTACTATATACAAACTTAACTCAACTTGACTCAACTTCAACTTTGCTCCTACATATAATGCAGATAGTACAGTAAACTGGAATATAATGCAATAGTATAGTACTTTAGCAAGAAAATCAGGCAACTTTTACACAAGACAAGTTTTCCTGACTCCAAGACTCCAACTCTAACACGTCGTGTTCTTCTTCGTTCCCATTCTCCTTCGTTCATGAATTCAGTGAACGAATAATGTTGAGAATCAACTCAACTCAACTAAACTCAACTCAACTAAACTCAACGTTGAGAGTTGAGTTGAGTTGAGTTGACTTTTCATAACTATCACAAAAGGAATAACCATCCACATCCACAGTGGTTGGTGTACGTAAAGCATACAGCGGAGAGGAGTGAAGCCTAGCCATTGCTCAGCCTTGACACAACTTCAGTTTAAGGGAAGACTCGACTTACAGTTAGTTTGACTTGGTTTTGGCTTGGCTAGCTTTGACTTGACACACTAATGTATGTGCATCCGCGCTAGAAAGATTGGGGAAATCTACAACGAGATTTTCTGGTTCTTTTCCCACAGATTTCCTGACGTTTAAATAGATAAGATAATGAAAAGCCATCCATCATCATAAAAGTTCCTTTCTTCATAGTTCATAGCCAAGCTGGAGCAGCCTTTGGTTTTGGTTACACTACTTTAGCATCTACTTCTGCCATTCATTTCATTCATTACACCATTTACCAACAAAACTTTAGTTTTCTCTTATCAACATATTTTCTTTCTAGATAAAAAGTGTAGGATAGTGATAGAGCTGTGGTGCTCATCGCAAACTTTATGTGGAACTCGATCCTAATATTACAATCCAAGGTCACTTGCAGCAATACTTAAGTTAGAGTTAGAAATAGAGCCACACCAATCGAAACCGTAATTGCATTGCCGATTAAGTAAACGTTATATACTAGGTTATGGTTCTACATAATGAGCCCCTTATACAAACTAAACTAGGTGAATGCAGCTTGACACATAATTTAGTAAGTACGATAAAAACGTTGTTGTCTCTGTCTCAAGAGTGCACATAAATAGAGTTACAAAGCTTTGAAGCCTAAAACGGATGCTTTAATAATACAGTGACTCAAGTTCATATGACCGTGACTGTGACCTTTCTTGTCTCATTAGTGCAAATGTCATTATGAAAATGTTGACGTTCTTTCATGCACGAAGGAAACGTCAATTTGGTCAACCACTGTAAACTATAATTTAAATGAAACAGCGTAGTAACATTTTTTGTAATCGTAAAAGTACCGTTCTCACAAATGCTAACGCAGAAAGGTTGTAAACGTAGTAACTTCGTGGAAATACAGAAATACAGAAGATTCACTTGTTTATCTGTTACAATTTATTAATAGAATTTAATTATCAAATTCTAAAACTTCTGAGATAGAAAAATAAAAATATTTGCACATGAAGTGCGGAGAAACTTTTCTTCTCTACTCCGTTGCTGATATCATTTCTGTTTGTAAAGAATGCTGAATTGGATATTGAAAGTTGAAGTAAAGTTGATTGTCTTCGGAATTCATTGTACTTTTCCAAATAAATGGTGAGTGTGAGAACGATTGAGTTGTATTGTTTTTCAGAGTTTTCTGAAGCTGTGAAGTTTTGCTATTGAGAGAAGAGCTTGGAGGTATTATGCAATGTAAATGTAAGTAAAGGCTACACAACGCAATCTAGTCTTAATCTCTATCTATGTACCATAGGAAAACATAGACGGACACTAGAATGGCATATTGTTAGTTTGAAATAAGTGTCTTACTTCTATATAGTATTTAATAGCAAGAAGCAGAGTTGATGGTGAGAGAGCGAGCGAGTTGAGCCGATCTGAGCTTTGCCATACCAATGTTATTGAGGTTCTTAACAAAAGTATGTAGAAATCAAAGGATTGTATTGCTCTCTCTACGACTAGAATACTATTGATTGTATTGTTGTATACATATTACATAAATAAGTACATAGACTTCCACATAACACAGCTAACAACACTATGCACTCTATATGCTAGCAAAAGTCGTCCCAGCTGCAAAAAGAAATTTAGAAATTCGTTTAAAACGGGGAAGAAGGAGATAGACTCGTTTTATTGTGCCTTAAGAGGAGGCTTTCAGATTTAATTGAAAAAGGAGAATTTTCCGATCGACAAAAGAAAAGAGATCAGAGCCCGTGATAAGAATGAAGCTTCAGATTTGCTTCAAACAAATTAAGAGAGATGGAAACAGGGAGGAGGAGAGAAACGAGGGGGCAGGAAACTAGAAAAACTCACAATATACCATAAATATGTACTCACTAACAGTATTTAGGTATTACATAGGGCTCAACTTCAAACTTCAACTAAACTAACAATGTATACAGTAAATGGGGAAGAACCTACAATAGGCACCTACTATTTAATATAAGAATAAGTAGTGAGGAGGAGAGCAGAAAATTCTGTATAGCTCCAAGGGGCTTCTACTACTCTTATCTCGATAATTCCATTCCACTTTCACTGCTTTCTCTTCTTCCCTCCTTCATTTTGCTTTAACATTTACCATTTACATTAGGCAGATCTGCTTATGTTGTGTTATGTTATGTCTGCCTTGAGATAAGTTCATATTTATCAGCACTTTTCTATCTATTCAGTGGGAATTTATATACCTACATGAATTTCTGTGTATTTAGGAGTATCAGGATGGATATGCAATTCTAAAGCAGAGCTTCTTTTCATTATTGTATCCTTAATAGTAGTAATGTGGTCTGGTTTGGGTTGAGTTGGAGTTTTAGATTTAGCTCTGTAATGTAGGGGTCGTTTCATTGGGATTGGATCCAGTTTAGCATTTAGGATTCAATGCAATGGGATGAATGAATGGAATTTTTCTGCGGAGGTAAATTGAGAACGTTATGGAATGGAGTGTAGGAGTAGTAAGTACGTAGGAGGAGGTTGAGGATGTAGTCCATTATGTACTACGTATACTTAGCGGAAACAGGAGAGCAATAGAAACATCCCGAACACATACATACATCCACAATCCACATCTCCATTCACAATCCACATACACATTCGCCTAAAATAGTTGCCTTCTACCCAGTATGCCATCAATCCTCTTTCCCCTATCCATCTGCATTAAGAGAATCTCAAGTGTACATCGATGAACTTTTATTTTCTCAATCCTGATGTATTACTTCTTCCCCTAGAGCTAATAAGGGCATATACCAGCACACAATTCTTTATAATACTACAATGGACTACACTACATCCTTTTTTGCTTTCACTTGCCCTCGGTGAAACTTTCACCCTGACAGTACTACAAGGAAGGAAGGAAATCCAAGAAAAAATAGAATATTACCACCGACAACGAGTGTTGAGCAAAGATTTCCGGTAATATAAAACTAGACACAATAAGACTCTGTCTGTAGTAGTAGGACCCTAAAACCTTTCCACCTTCTTCCAAGGCTAACAACTTCCTTCTTACTCTTACGAATATTTCAGTATTTCCTTACCTTATCTTCAAATGTGTCTACCAACCAATTCAATACATTACACACAAACCATATACAGTTAGGTAGGTACCTGAAGAATTCAAACTGTCCCTTGTGTAATACAATATCAAATACACTTCAAGATCTATTACTGTAGCATTGTACAAATAACATCATACATAAACCCATCTTCCTTTCACTTATGGTACTCTAGATATAATACTTATGTAAAGATATAGGTAGTTACGTTCAACTTTACGTTGAAAAAAACACTACATACTTTTATTTTCATTGAATTTTCAATTTTGTAAGAATCTTCGTATATTTGTAGTAGTACAATGCAGTGTAAGTAAGCGTAGGCATACTCTCTAGAGTAGAGCGATTTGTAAATATAATAGAAAATGCTATAAGAACACGTGTCTATGTTATTTCTATAGTGGGTATAAATGTAACATCATTATTGTGAAAGAAAGGCACATACTTGCAAATATTCTAGCCAGCGACGAGTGAGGAAAGAATTTGCATTTATATTCCATTACCAAATAAAGTGCATAATAATACACAATACATGTTATGCAACATAAATACGATATAGTATTTACTTATAGCTACTTTTATCTTCAATGTCGTTTCTTTGATAGAAATTCTCTACAAATAAGAACATACATCCTTCTACTGTTAGGTACTGTCGTTCAACATCCGTATAGGCACTTAAACTTACATTGTAGTAATACTATAAGCTGTATTACTACAACCTAAGATGAGTATTTCTAGTTTTCTTTGTACTGTGTTTAGTTTCGATGCGTTTCCTCCATAGAACGGATTTCATTGTCTGCAATGGAAAGCTAACGATAGCTAAACTAATAGTAAGTACCTAAGTAGTAGATTGTTAGTAGTTGTAAAGGATATTATATGTTTCAAGGGAAGAGATGAAAGATCTAACAATAACTGTTACTACACTACACCCTAATTTGTCAGCGTCCAGTGGAAATAACAAAATTACAAGAAAATCTCATACGTTTCTCAGGATTCCAAGTGCTGGGCCCATTTTCTATTTTGAATTTGAAAATATGTAGAAGTGAGCCAAATGATATGTGCTAACAAATGGACACCTTGTCTCATAATTGGAAATATAGTCTAGAAAAATTACTTTCAGTCAAAACTAATTACACGCCATATTTTTTTTATTTTTTAGTTAAAAATATTTTGTAACAAAATTTATAAGAGATCGCTTTCTCCCGTTATGTACAGACAGTAGCTAATTAAAGAAATTATGCACAATATATACCTTAGGCAATAACGGTAATATGTATTTCCAAAATTCTAGTTTTAAGGCAAATTTTTAATAAAATATGAATTTACCAGGTTGATTAAGCAGCTAATGGGGAATCAGAAAAGTGTTACCTCAACCATGTGCTATAAAGATTTCGATACTGCAGTCTTTTAAGATTTAAAATTCAATTAATTGTCTTATAAATATTTTGACCCAAAAACTAGAATTTAGGGTACATTACCGTTATTACCTAGGTATTATCGGTTTGCCTTATTACCGATTTTTCAGGTAGCATATACCTATATATCAATGTATTTATTATATACCTAGGCTAAAGAAAAATGGTGGTGGTTAAGAATTCCGGAAAGATGGCATTAGTATTTTGGCGTAGAAACGTTCACGGAACGCTGACATATTATATATTGCATTATATTGCACAATTTGTTATAGGTAAATACCTTGTCTAGACTAGACTACTGGAGAGACGATATCACATCGCATAACATGGAAGAAGAAAGGGAAAGGAAGGATCTCCTAAGGCTAGCTTTTATTTAGTTTGTAGCTAGAGTTACATTACTTTACGACAAGGAAGAGTGGAGACATGATAGAAAGACAATACAAAACAGGATAACACCGAGCGAGATGAGGGTAGGCTACAGACAGTAAGTACGACAGACAAAAATAACCTCAGTTACTATAACTGTCTTAAGTATACCTTTACTTTCTATAATAAATATATTTTATATGTATGGATGTACTATGTACGAAGAGAAAGTGATGGTGGATTGCACACTGCACTCATCCTCAGAAGTTTGTTTTGTAGTAAGAAGAAAGTCTAGGCGAAAGAAATAAAGCAGTTCCACATTTCATATGTTATGAGCTCGGAGTCTCCAGTCTATAGGTTAGTCTCCTCTTACAAGAAACGAGACTTTTGGGTGTCGTTTCTGCATTATTCACTGTAAAAAATTTAGGAACAGCGGCGAAATTTAGATTGGAACTTTCACCATCAACTAACTCACTACGACTAACTGCTTACAACTTAAGCTCTTTTCACAGATAGAAAAGTAGCATTTGTATTGACTCCTAAGCCAAACGAAACCAGACCAAGCCAGGATGAGGGTAGGCGGCTAAACGAACATTAACGAAAGGATGAGGATTCGAGGTGTAAGAAGTACGGAAAAGGGGAATAAATGATTATTCCCAAAAGACTGCCTCATCAAATGACTACTTTCTCTACATTTTTCCTCACACATTATGCTACACAACACTACTTTTCAAGGTAACTTAAAACACACATTTACTATTTCCTTTTGTTTCCTTCTTCTTCATATTATTCTTTCGAGCTCCTTTGCTCCTACACAACACACAACATGGTAGGCTTTATTTTATGTCTCATAGTTTTATACATTATGCTAGAGCAGCTCTGTATACACGTCGTAGGCGCCCAGCATAAGTTTAGGGACAATGACCCCTGTTACTATACACTTTTCAAATAATTTACGTAGTACATACACTTTTGATGAAAGCTACTATTTTGGGTACTTTTTCGCTCATTTTAATATTCTGGCTAGTCTGACGTTTTTAGAATTATTTTCAAACAAAATGTTTTTACCATTTTGGAAGATAAGCTACTACAGATAGAAAACAATGCAAAGATTATTTATTCTTTCCTTGCTAACAAAAACAAAACAAGAATCCCGTACCTAATGTCACAGTCTACCTAGGACATGTACTTATTCAATGCTTTGTTTATTGTATTTACATAGTGTTTTATAATACTTACGATGAGACACACAATTATATAACATAGTGAGTTATATGAAATGCGAATCTATCAATAAAGTGTAATAGCTACAAGCCAAAGCACTTATTCTCATTATACTGTATACATTATGGCCAGAAGTGATCAAATTGAAATGAGTATTAACACATACTAGTGCAAAATCCCATAATACGTAAGGAATGGAGAGCTAAGAGTAAGTATGTAATACAAATGGCTAAGCACCTGCCCAGTATTTCACTTTTATTGTATAGAGCGGATAATATGTTCGTAAACTAGCTGTATTTTCGATTGTTCTCCTTCAAAATATTAACCAACACAAACTCATAAACAAGTTTAGCTTTATGTGTAATAAAGATAGGAAAGTGTACAAGAAGACTGTTAAAATCTATGGAAAAGGAGACCCAAAGCAATAAATACCATTTAAACCTATCTTAAATGATTACGGGACTGGGTATAAAGATATAAACAACAACTTACATAGTTTGCTCCAGAATGCAATGCGATATGGAAACAAATTGATAATCCCCATATTTCTGTGTGCGGGATTATTAAGGTTTTAATTGAAACAAATTTATGTTTAAAGCTCATATTTTCCTCTGCATTTAATTTAAATAAAGATAAATTAAGTGAAAGCGCATAGGTACTCTAAATTTTGGCAGCCGAATAGACCACACCACAAACCTTAAAGACTAAAGCGTTACTAACACATATAAAATTAGAGATAAGTAAAAGTACAGAAGTAAACTAGTGCACGAACTCAGTAGGTAGATGGGTAGTTAATATAAAAAGAGTTTATTTCATACTTTTACACAGCTTTCACTATTAGAGAAAAGTGGAACAAAGTGAAACCCAAACAAAACCACAGTAATTTGAAAAGAAACTATATAAATGAAAGGATATCTTCTCTTGGTTACTTTTGCTTGTAGCAATTCCATTCTAGAGCAAACTAAACTAGTAGGAACTAGCTAATTGATAAAAACGAGACAGGTCTTTGTAGTGACAACGTCAAACGATGTATCTTCCAACTCTTCCTACCTCTTCTCTCTCAAAATCATTTTTCATAGCAGACGGTGTCTCGCCAGCAAAAATTCATCATTTTAAAGAAAGGACCAGGTGTGGAAACTGGGAGAAAGTCCAACGGCCTGTCATATAGAAATAGTGTTTCGTGCCTTTCCTATCATCTATTTTCACTCTTAGTCAAGAGATAGACTCATCTCTTTTCTTATTAGGAGAAATTTCAGCAGGGAAAGCGTACCTGAGCTACTACGTGAGCGTATATCTTATACGCAGTTGTTAATATTGCAAAAAGAGATAGCATTTATACATCTGCAGTCTACAGTATTTCCCAAAACCAGCGAATCATTGAAAAACACAATGTATAAGCTTTATCCCACTTACCCTTGAAAGCACACGAAGAAAATCAACATTTTGAAATGAGAATATTTCATTAGAAAAGGTGGGGAAAGATTTTATACATTGTTTCCCACATGCGGCAATAGTTTTGAGATATATTGTAGTGCCACATATGTATACTTCGGAATAGGATTCCTCAGCTGCGTTCTATGTCTCTACGCCTATGATCAAACTAAAGTAAAGTTTATTTTAGTTCCTTTCTCTACAATAGTACTAGTGTGTGTACCTGCCATAAGAATGAATGTAGTATAGTAAGGCAGACAAGACAGGAAAGGTACCTTTACAAATAACGAGGCTGCTGTATTTACTATTGGGATAAGTAAGGAAATTGTGTTGCATATATGTACATAGGAGAATGTAGGTTCACTTAAGTGCGCTGCAGATCACCAGGGTATCTCACTACCTAATACATATCTTCACAGACTGACATAAGCACCTCCATATTTCCTTCTCAGGTAGGCAGCTCGCAAACGAAACAAATTTACCATCCGCTCTCCTTTTTGCTCCCAAGATAAAATATTTAACAGATCACGTTACATAGACTTTAAATCCTCTCCTTGGGTATTCTTTCTTAGCAAAAATCTTATCCTGCAGCTTAGAATATTTCTTTCTCAGGCAGCAATGTATTATGAATAATGAGAAACGTATATTGAAAGAGGACGGAAGAAGATGAATACACGGAGGGTACTCCTGCCGTGCGTATTATATTTTCCTGCCACTCTGCTGGAATTCTTCATTTCCTGTTCTCTGAATATTCGATGCTATATGAGCGAGTTTCATTTCCATATATCCACATATGCAGGTACTCTGTTACTTAAGTAGGTAAAGAAATACGGAAGGTAACCAGACGAGCTAGAGCTACTCCTTCGTGATGTAATATATTACTTGAGGATTATTATTGATGGAAATGACACGGAATTACTTAGGATACAAGAGGAAATATGTCAATTTGAAGGGAAGTGACTTTCTTATTAGAGTCGGATGCTATCAATGCACGCACTATTTGAAAAAAGATGAGCTGAGCATGCAACTGTAGCTTTTAAGTAGGCGCAAGGCACTCAAATTCCTATTTTCAACTTTCAAGTTGCCTTCAATTGTATGTAATGGCACAACTAGTGGACATGTGGACGTGAAATACATTTATAGACAGTGTACTAGAATGAAAAAATCAATTTAACCATTCGTTTATCGTTAAGAGGCTGAAGTGCCAGGAAAATTATATCCTTTCAATTCTCCCGTCACTCGAATTTTTTGAAAATGTTTTAACTGAATGCTTTGAAGGGGAAAGTTGTGTAATTCTAGAGAGATAATTTAAGCAATTATTATTGTGTGAGATTATCTTCACAGAAAAGCTTGAGTTGCCTTTACGTTACGTTAGTTAAACATATAATCGATTATTTTGCTCGATTCTGCTTTTGTGAGTATTTCGTAGAAAGGAAGTCAAAGTCAATAGCGTTCCCTTTCCTACTCATTTCATATATCTACTCGTATGTTATGTGCATGCTTCATTTTATAGAACATTGTTCAATTTTCTCTTTAACCGTTTTCCTATTTTGATATGTACTGCATAATGTCTATATTCACATACATATGAACATATGTACGTAGTTTCTTCACAAACGAACAAAATCCACGATCATCATGTAGCGTTGCATCAATTTGTTATCTGCATTCATGTGAATCGCTTTGGTGCTCTTACATTCACTAGCTTTCCCTTACACTTACATTACATTACATCATTGACTCACACCAAACTGGAGAATGTTGCACAGCTTGCTTTCACTAGAATAGTTTTGAGCTCGTTGCCTTGCATGCCAGCTTGGCTTGATCGATTTACCAATGAATAGCTCCAGCATTAATGCATCCAAGTGCATACAGTTGTCGTCACAAACAGTATTACCTTCACTTTGTACATATATTCTTCTCTACGATATAGGACACTCACAAAATGTTATTTTAAACTTAAGTATGTACATTCCTAAATCAACTGATGGTTAGACTATTTTCATTACGCCTATAAGTTTACAATTCTGCTGCCTCGTGTCGTCTTTCACTACAACAAGTCGTTAGTTTATTACCGCATACATAATGTACTTTGCATACTACTTATGTATGTACATAAATATATGAAAGGACAACAATAGAAGTGTAATAGCTGCCAATAGTAAGCAATATCCTTATAGCAGAGTGCATGTGTTGTATTTGTATAATACATTTATACTAACATCGTTTCATTAAAAGTAAGGACCCACAAAATGTAAAATGATACGGCACGCTTAGCTTGACTCTCCAGATTCCCTAGCTGTCACAACCATTCAAGGCTAGCCATTTTATCCACTCACCCATCTACAAAAACAATTCGGTTTAAACATGACTTCTGTGTGTACCGTATGTGTATGCTATTGTGTATCGAAGGGAGAAATGTTCTAAGTTACCCCCGACTGCTTTCTCTGTGTGCGACTTTGGTTTTTTCTGAATTCAAAATAGATTTAATGCTTTGTCCTGAAGGTCACTTAAAAAACGGGCTGTCAAAACATACAACTTGAAGTACGAATGCACATTTCATTCACGCCGGTTTTTTAAAACTGATGATATCCTATTTATGCTTACGCATAAAACTTTGTACTTATCAATATACAAGATCTTATTAGTAAGGAAACATTTATCTGAGTTTAAATATTATTAGCATTCCATGCCACCATGCATATACTACAGTATAGTAAAGACGCCGTGATAGGGTATCAATAATAGAAATCCATCCTCCAATTATACATTCCAGGTGTAATTGTATACAGAGGCGTTAATAAAAAAGCAAATAAATTGAAAACTTCTTGCTATAATAAAATGCACGTGTGTTACATTTTTAAGTACTTTTGTGTACAATGTGTTAAATAAATATGGGATAATTTGCTTTCTCTTTTCACATACAAAAAATAACCTAAAACTTTCTCAAATACATTCTTTAGAACGATCATACGATTTTCTTTGAACTTTTGATAAGTTTACTAGACGTGCGTGTGCATTACTATTTCATCATCTTATAGTTTAGAAATTGCAGATTTTATCGTAAAATAATTTGCATATGAAGCCCTTCGGAATTTGAGTCTAGGAGCGAGTGACTATAATGCATAAACAAAGAGCATTAAGTGGAACGGTAGCTACTCTCCGAATCCAACAGTGTTTGAAGTGAGAAGTTCAAAGCCTTTTTTAATGGAAGAAGAAATGAAAGAAACCGATGCCAGATCACATCACATCTGATCAGATAAACTCAACTAAATCAAACTAAACCACATAAAGAGAGCCTTAGCTACGCATACACATAGTATACACTTGTATAAAAATAGATATCTATTACAATTGTACTTGTATGCCGAGAAAGTATAGATAAAGAGATAGAGTTCAGTGTTCTGATCTGATATATGGTGATGTGATCGAATCGAATGTAATTCAAAGTGAACTGATCTCTCTTCTATCTGTAGCTGGGATGCCAGGACAGGAGTCGTCGATTTCCCTCACACACAATTTTCATTGTAATATTGTGAATGCATAGTGAATGTTTCTGGCGTTTGGCTCTTCACGTGCGGAAGGAAGGAAGAGAAAGTACTAACTTATTCCACTACTCTAGAATTCTACATAGTTTTCCCTATATATTATTCCCGGCAGATATTTCAAATGCAAAATTTATACATGATCGATTTTTAGGAACTGAAGTCGACCTACAACTCTTTCCTTCTCTGATGTAGTATTATGGCATAGCATGGTGTCTATGTATGTAGAGTATGTACATACATAATTTCAGCGTAGATTGTAGATATTAGGTACCTACAGAAATAGTCTGCCTACTTACATACACATACACATGCATAAGAACAGAACATGCTTATGTATTTTGCCTCCTTCCCACCACACCACACACACCAGCAGCCAGGCCAGACCAGGATACCGCCGCCAAAGATCACCTCTATAAATTAATCTAGACATGGAATGAGCCGTGTTGAGCCTCCCCCATTATCCCGTCTTGCCCATTCATCACACTCACCTCTTCTGTTATGTAACGTAACCCAAATCCTGAAATCCTCCTTCTTGGCTTCAACTTCTAACTAAACTTGCATTACACATTCACATGCATACGTAGTCACAGGGTGATCCATCCTTTTATACAAACAACTCTGAACTTACAAAGTATTTCTCACTTTCACCACTTTCTCCAAATGGCTACCCTGTGTTGTGCAGGGAAAGTAGACAAGACTCAGGCTCCTGCTCTGCCTGCATGGCCTATATATTTTAGTAAGTGGTAATACATAACAAACAACCACCCAGACTCTAACTTTCTCAATATGTACAGAATTGCCAAGTTTTATTCCATTTCATTTAACTACTACAATATTCAAATGAAGGTCTCTGGGTTCTATCCACTGTACTCTGTACTGAAATTGCATCTAATCTCTACATTATATCTATAACTTAAGTATATATATCTGTTATGTAACATAATTAACTATAAAAAGCACTATATATAAAATAGTGCTACTACATACATATATTATGTACTTATTGTTAGTGAAAGTGTTCATACAAATTTTAATGGAGGGTTTCAATTGAAACTCTCCTTTATCAAGTAGAAGGAAAAAGTATTTAGTGAGATAAGTACAGTAAGTTCGATTTTCGATTGAAATATTTTCATCCACTCTTTAATTTCTTTGTAGTAAATTATGCTGGCAATGGCACAAACTGGATGCATGATCATAACACAGACAGAGCTTGCCTTTTGCCTGTTCTGTTTCGGGTTTCTTGGCGTTGTCCTGTCCGTCTGTAAAATCATTTGTATGCAACAGAGACGACATGACTTGGGCGGGGTTGGCTCATCAGCCAAAATTTAACTTGACTTCTTTGAATGTAATTTCAATATACAGATAGAATACTTTAACAGTACAGATAAATACTTTTTACATTTTTCGAGCTTGTCTTCTACATACTACCCACATACATACATAGAATCGGACCGAACTCCAATTCAAGCTGGTCACTTCAATTTCGATGTACGTAGTATCATTTCACACATATGTGCAAGCAACAAAGACAAAAATAGAAATTACATATACTATAGTTTTCATTCATATTGCAGTATTTACGTTGGTATATGCTTACCTAATTGTAATTACCCTTGCACAACAGTTCTTCTACTTCGCAATATAGGTTAGTTACTTAAGTGTTTTGCTTTTGGAGGACATACATACTAATACAATAACAATAACAACAAGACCCTGTCTTTTACACGCTGAAGCTCCGAGCTGTTATTAAAGTTATAAGCTTTTCCTTCGCTTTGCGCTATCATGTCCATGTCCTGCCGTAATTTTGCCGAGTGGATTACTACGTATCAGTGCGATATGGCCCAATTACTTACTTACTATAATATGTAGGTTTTCTTGGTTGGGAAACATATCATCAACACAATATTTCATACCATGAATAAAATAATAGCTATATATAGCAGCACAGAAGGATCGTTAATAAAGCTTTTATTTAGCTAGCTATGTATATTTACAGGTGAAGGTACAAAGCTGTTCTGTCCTGCTTGTAAATACCTATATCCTCTAATTGCTAGAGGAACTTTCACAAAGGAGCTTCGCATTTCGTCTACCACTTCTCTTTCATTATAATAACTCGTCCTCATAGAGCTTTGTACTTTTGCCCAGATGTCTTTGATTTTGATATCACAACCTTGTAGTGTCTAGTGTACTGTAGTGTGGTGCTAGTGCTATTAGGCCGTGAATGAGTAAAAGTCGAAAGTGCGCCAGGTTTCTTTGAGTAGGTACTACATGGTAAATAGTTTGATGTAATAGATCGAATGCGCTGCAAAGGACGGCATGTTTATTTCTCTCTAGTAAAATAAGTCAAGTCAAGTCAAGTCAAGATACCAACCCAAGTCATTAGGAAATCTAGGTTGTTAGCACTAATGCTTCTGACTATGTATGTCCATTTGTCTACTTATACACTACTATGTACTATATAGGAATGTATAGTGAAACAGCAAACTTGACTAGACCGAAGAAGAATGGGATTTCGCTACAGCCTTGAAATATAAATGATATGCCAATTTACAATGCGAAAAAGCAGCCTACACTCTAGACTCTAGTCACGATTGCAAAGCACTATGTGTAAAAGTAGTGTTAGTGTGCGTACCTGTACATTTACGTTTACATCTAGAACTATACATAGTGTGCATAAATCCATTATTTAGCTTTACAAACTGAAGACATGAGGTAAAGCCTACATCAATACGGCCTATCTTAGATACTAGGAAAGCTAGAGACGGAACCTCTAATATATTAAGCATAATATATACCTAAACAGACTACAGACAGAATGCTCTACACTCCTAGCATACATTTAACATGAATTTTCTGATAAAGTATGTAGAATGCCTTTTCCTATACTAACTTACTAAGTAGTACATAAATTTGTTATACTGATACATAATACCTAAATATAGTATAACACAATAAGTTTCCTAACCTTCCTATCGTACTGCATTATGGCATTTATTCATGTACTATATATATAAGACCTGATTTAGGTGTCAACAGCATAGAAAGTATAGAATTTGAAAAGAGAAAGTACATCGCACTTTTTTTGCTGTACTATACATGCTACCTAGGTAGTTCGATAAACATCCACAAAGAAAAAGGGAAAATAATTCCCAACTGCTCCTTAAAATCTCTTTTCTGCTTAGGTACGTAGAAAATCCTATAGGTAGTTTTGTTACAAAACTACAAAAGGTAACACACGTGTTTGTATGTAGCTGGTATAGCCTTTCTGCCTCTTCCGATCCTTACTTACAGTATGTACTATATACTTATCTAGATGCATATTCATGTGCTTGCTCTAACATATTTTGAAAGCACCCAACCTTTCTTAACTGTTCCGGTGTCAATACTTCATTTTTCATCACGCTCCTTTTGCGAGCATTTTAAAAATGTGGAATGATAAGGTAGTCCGACAAAGGAACACTATCCTTGCTTAAAGAACAGAACACACGTCACCTGAGAATTCGTTTTCACTCGTTGATGTGATGCGACACGTAGCAAAAACTATTTAAGAGGGGGAGATGGGAAGTTGATGGTAAAGCTTCATACAATATTGTAAGAAAGGAAGCTATGCCATGAGACATGGAAAGCAAAGGCAAGGCAAGCAATGTGAAGTCAAACGGTTCGACATCAACTTTTCTATTTGACATGAAGCCTACACTTGAGTTGAGTTGACTTGACTGCACTAGGCAAGCAAGAACAAGACACTGACAAAATTGACGCTCTAAATGAGACAACATCTGCTCTTTCCAGCATACACACAGACAGGAATCTCCGACAAGTGACGTGCAACAAAATTGCTACTACTTACGCCAACAAGGGGAAGAAAGTATTTACCTTATAGTCTACAGATGTTCAGATAAGAAAAGCAAGAACCGATGTATACATTCATCTGACATTTTGAGAGCTACATCTACAAAGTTATGAAACGAAAAGACAGGCAGGATGCAGAACAGAACAATGAATGCACTATAGTATTAGTAGGGAACCGACTTATTAACTTGAATATAAAGGATGACAAAGTACACACCTACTAATTTATATAGGCAGTACAGTGCTGAATGCATACAGATATCCAAAGCAAAAATGTATTTATAGTTAAAAGAATAAAATATAAATTCCTTACAATTTGAAATACAATTTCGTTAACTAAGGAGAATTGCTTTTTAGGTGCCGGTAATTGTATTGTACTTTGTAACATCACTATTATCTGTATATCTTTATATTTAGTTAGGAATGAACAGAAATTGAGCTTCTATATTTAAAGTTTTATGTTTAACGTACATTACTATAAGAAAAATCCTACAAGGGAAATCAGAAGGATGTCGGCAACAGCAGGATAATATCGTGAACGTGATATTGAATCTCCTACCAATTTTTCCGCACTACTTTGTATGTGCGTTGTAAATTAATTTTGAATTAAAAAAATATATAAAAAACGCTTTTGCAGTCATTGCAGTTATTTGCACATACTATCTGTAGTGCTACTTTTCAGTACTCACTTTAAGTATCAGTCAAAAATATGCATAATGCAGGATTTTAACATAATTAAAAACTATTGACAAATAATCTCGATCACATTATCACTATGAAATCGAAAGAAAAATAAATGACAAGTACCAATTTAAAGTACCCATGTATATAGGTATATCTGTATTTTTAGTATACTGTAGGTGTGTGTGTAGTAGGTATGTCATAAGCAGTAAGACCTATCAGGCAGAGATGCATGCCTGCCTAGTCAGTAAGGCCTATCCAATGACATTTAAGATCAATAGGAAGTTAGTCAAGTTGTGCTGTAAGCATTTAATATAATTGTATTTAGACTCAATAGAACATCAAAATTAGTTCTGCAACACCATTTATGACATTGTCATTGCTTATAAGTTTGGAACAAACACAGCGATTTACATAATACACCTAGGTAATATTATATTGAAATGTAAATATCTTCAAATTATGTATAAATGTACACACTAGTACTATAAGAATAGTTGTACAACTAATATAAATACGGAACGATTTTAGCTCCTAGTTGATTGCTACTTCCAAAGCTTATAGCGAGAATTTCCTTTAAGCATAACCTTTAGGAAATATAGGATGAAAAGCAACAAAATGTCACACGAAGAAACAAAGTACTGATAGTATAACTATAAAATATTACAGTATATCAAGTTATAACTTTACTTTGAATGAATACTTAGAATTTAGTTTGTACTTAGTAATGTCAATGTCTCTTCTAAGTAAGTACGACTAAAAGTTATTCAACTTACTTCAGCTATGTAATATTTATGAGCAGATGATACATCCTTACATCGCCCAACAATAGTCAACTATGTACTGACAAGAAGTGAATTAAATATACTTGTTCAACTCGACAACACCGTCATTATGCTTTTCCACTGCTCTCTATTTATACAGAAAGTATTTCTTTGTACTTCTTTGAAGTTACAACTAATTTAGGAAGACTTTGTTTGAGTTGGCAGCTAAACCACTTGGATGAACTTTGGTATGAAGTCTGTATCTTGTACTGTACACTTATCATCGGAGTTCGGACTGAACTAAGATCAGATACTCGTATGAAATTAGGGACTTATCCTTCATGCACAAGTGACTTCTGAAATGATACTGCCATGTGCTCACATTACGACCTCCAGTGTTCCATCAAGTACAAATATAAGTAGTAAATATATTTACTCAGTCCTATGTAATAAACCTCTTCCATTCAGTCACTCCTCCAAGTTCCAACAGTCTACACTGCAATTTGAGATGTATTTTACAATAGTAGATTGTTTGCATAAATAAATTGGAGTTTTTAAAATCAAGGATTTTCCATGCAAATGCAAAGGCGCAAATATTTGCATATCACAATATCATCCTTCTTATACAATTTTATCATTCTACTTACTTGCATATTTACCTACATTAAAATGTCGCAATTGTTCACGGCACGGATTACATAGGTATTTAGGTATCAGTAAGTACTTGAGCGTTTGTGATGGTTATTTTAGATTTAACATGCGATGTGTCAATTTTTAAATAAATATTTGTAGGTGCTTATAAACTCAAGTAATCTACTTATCTCCGAAAAATAAATATTCGCCTGGCCTTCAGCAAGTGAAATGCAAATAAAATGAAGGTATTCATAATATGAATACCTTTAATGAATTTCATATTATTATTCTTTACAAATACAAGAACAAATCTGAAAGTTGTTTTAAGTAAAATGTATTTTCACAATGGTCAATTTATAATTGTCGGACTTTTCCATGTACTATTTATTTAACAGAAGAATTAAAACATGAATTCATTGAGATACAAATAAAAACAAACAATAATGAATCCTGAATAGTGTGCAAACTCGTATTATTAATATATGTTATGTGTTCACAACAGGAAAGCTAGCCCAGAGATTTCAGAGAGTGACCTGTCCTGTCATGTCAAATAGTTACTGTATGCTGTAAAAGTTAATCTGTACTGTATCTGTTGCTAGGCTGTCAACAACCATTCTCTCTAAATGGTAAATGAGTAGAATTAATTCTTTATCTGCTCGCAATACTATTAGATTAGGATACGGATGGTTTCGTGGTATTCATTGGAAAGAAAATCCTGTTGTTTTCTGACAGGGACGTGTATCGGATTATGAAACTCTAATGTGGGTTTAACAGAGTGTAAAAGGTTAAAGGGAAAATTAGCAGTAGTCCAGTCCAGCCAAATCTAATGTTACATATTTTAGTTGGCTTGTCCTTTCTGACAAGCAGAGGCAGAACGTAAACGTAATGCAGTCAGCAAACATGAGAGTAATACGTGACAGGGAGAGGCACAACACGAACACCACAGATTTGGAGCATGTCGAAACAAATCTTTTAGTCCTTTGTCTTTTACATGAAGTAGTCAAATTGTATTACGCATGGTTTATAGACGTCTAAACAGATTGTGAGCAGAGCCTCGCCAAGCCATGGCAAGCCATGCCAGAGCAGAGGGTTATCTCCAGAAACTCGACACTATTGTAACAACCATCAAAAGAATATAATATCGGAATGTGAATGTGGATTGTATATAGTGTAACTATTTACTACATACTACATATCTCTAGTATATGGAAAGATAATACATTTACAATACAAGATACGTACGTATTATTGTACAATGAATTTTCACTATTTTCAGCCGACTATGTCTTTTTCTGTTAGGAATCCGCTTTCACTGTCACTTTCACTCCATAATATCCTCTAGGATTTGAAAGTGCATCAGACATGGATGGGTATCGCATGTCTGTGATCTTCTGATGTGATGCTCTTTGCTCTCGAGAGATAGAATAGAGATAGAATAGAGAAATGTACATCTGTTAAAATAAAGAGAATAAGTCCTGTGTTACCATTATAGATCTGTACTTTAGTCTCCTTTGCCCTCTCATCCTTTTTCTCGCTTTCTCTTTTTCCCAGAAATATCCAGGACTTGAAACGAAGTGAGAAGACATCGAAGCTCAATAGAGGAAGCACTAAGTTACATACGTTACATTATGCTACATTACATTAGATATGCAATGCCTTTTTTATTCGGGATACATCTTATCCTTATCCTTGCGACCTAGATTCCCCATTGCATTGCACTGAGGACTGAACTGAACCTTGTACCAAAATCCTACACTAACACTACACTACTTTCACCCCGAAAACTTAACTGCAGAGTGAGAGAAAGATAAAAAAGATTGGAGAGAAGAAAGAGAGATGCATGCTAGAAGCAACTAAACGCCTTGCGTTGGCATGCAATTCTACATACTTACTTACAACTCTATATTATACTTACTTATTTTATGTATAGGTATCCACCTATCTATATAACTGTATATTATGTAGTATTCTTATACTTACTTTGCTTTGTGCACACAATAGAAGAATGAGGATTGCTCACAAGCAAACCAGAACTAGAGTAAAAGAACAGAGAGAAAGGAGGCAGAGTTAGAGCACACAACTAAACTAACCTAACCTAGCGTGCAATGCAGGGTGAATATTAACTCCTCGCTTCTCCACCTCTTCATTTTACTTTACATTTTACATGCTCTAAGAACCTAAACTTGAACATTCCATGTTTCTTTGTCCTATCATGACACGACTGGAGAGAATATTCGCAAGTTTAGCATTATCTACCAGGCCACTAGCCATTGATCCAGCTCACAGTCAAAGTTTCGCAATTTCTTTTGACTTTTTGGCGTAAATGATAAACATTTCCCTAGATTGTTAAATTTCTATTTGGAGTAACCCTGTAGCTTACGTTACATGAACTAAAGCAGAGGAAGTTTTACAACTATTGCAAAACCAAACGAAACGAACACTCGATTTCAAATCTTTTCCGAGAAAGTTGGCAGAGCGAAGCCAAGAATATGTCCTGTAGTAGTATAATATGCTTTGTATTTGTATCCATGATGCACTAGATGTATGTAAGTAGATAAGGAAGTAAGTGTATAACCCTACAGTAAATAGTGGCAGTGCCGTAGTCAGGTACCTCTCAAAATCCCGAATCATTCAGCTTATGTTACACATTGTAGTCAATGTGAGATTCCGTCCTATTGGATTAGGTGTGCTATTGTTGTCCTTATTAATTATTATGGAGGGATGCACCATTATCACCGATGTATGTAGTATACCATAAGCAATATAAATAGTACATGTATGCAAGTGCATATAAAACATTGAAGTACAAAGTACAAGGTACTTTTTGAAAAGAGTGAATGAGGTGAAGCAAACTAAATAGGAATTCTAGTTTGCAGAACATACCATATACGCAGTACGATGTAGCAAATACATTTAAAGTGCTATACTATATAGCTACAAGATGGAAAATAGGACAAGACAACTTACTCCAACTTTTTCATTGACAGACAGACATCGTACTTTACTAACAATGGACCTACTAGAATGTAGGTTGTGTTGTGTGTAGAAGGAACCTACATCTTTCCGCCGCATCGTATGTACTTACCAATAGAAATAGTACACTTTATGCATTTGCGTTGTGAGTTGTTTTGTTGTGGTTATATAGAACAGTAATAGTTCTGGTATCGAATTTTGCATAATATACAAACATAGTTTAGTTTAAGTGCCTACAGAGGCTCAGTTCAGTAAGTAAGTAAAGTACCTACTCACTCACATGTGTGCACTAACGTTAAGGAAGATGAAATGGAATGTCGCTGACTGAGAATTTACGAGAGTTCAGTCCCCCTACATGTGCCATACATACCAGTGGAGCATATCGCCGTCGTCGTCAACTCAAAGGAGAGCCGGTGACGAAAAAAGTATAAGAAGGGCATAAATAGGGCATTAGACTACAATAGGAATGAAAGTCAAGTCGAAGGATGTCACTACAGTACAGTAAAGTGGTATGGTATGTACATTACTGTATTGTACGTACATAAGTAGTTCTAAGCATGTATCGCTGGTCTGGCTGGCCTGGCCTGTCAAAATTTAAGCTTACTTAGCCAAAGTAAACCAAAGGGAAGGAATGCATAGTAAGGAAAAGAATCCTGTTCCTTCTCGTTCTCAGTGTATGCGTTTCATTTTGTTTCTTTAGAGAAAGCTGTAACTTAGCGTTGGCGTTGGTTGACTTTTGTACTCTAAGAGAGGGAGAACGATGAGACGCAGGATAAAGAGGAACTATAACATCTACAGTCAAGCCAAGCCAAGCCAAGCCACCCAAGTTAACAAAATTCTGTTTAGTTTGGCATGACTTGAGGTTTGCAGTTTAGATTAGATCTTCCATGTACGTAAGTATGTAAAGAGCGGTAGTAGTAAAGTACCTACGGAGAATGGAACTGGGTCCTTATGCAACGAATCACAATAGCCCAGTTTATTCTGCCTTCCTTGCTCTATGCATTTAATATGTAACACGTACCTACTACTCTACTCACTTTAGCTCGTTTTCTTTAGCTGGTTTTGGCCCTGCCCTGGCTGGACTCCTCAAGCCTTCGTCTTCAACACAAGTCAACCAACACAAAGTCACCAGCTAAACAATCTGGGACTACCAACAAACGCAATGTCGAACGAAACTCTCTCCTATCCATTTACTGACAAGACTTTACTATAAAATAGCAATACTCAACACCACATGACGCAAAATAATGATTCGACAGCATATGGGTTTCCTCACTTACTGCCTACTATAGGAAAGTACAAACATAACTATAGTGTTGTATTTTGTGTTATATAAATAGTTTATTTAAACTGTACCGACGTTATCTGCTTGTGCCATACTTGCATAATATTTGTGACTAGTATATCTAAATATAGGCATAGTATCTCTGTGTGTAATCAAATCAGGAACGGTACAGTGATTTTCAGAATTTAGGAATCGTAGTTTCACTAATGTAACTTTCATTTATAACAATTTTTCAATACCATATAAGTACTATATTTAAAAACGTATATATTTAGGTATTTAAAAAATAATGTATAAGATGAGGCTTCTCCTACTTTCACACCGAAACCAATACGTTATGCACACATTATCGGCTTAAATATGTTTAAAGGCAAACTAAATGAAAGCGAATGTATTACTGCATACATATACATGACTATTTACTTTCAAATCAAAAGTTAACGTTTGTAAATTTTCATTTTTAAGGTTTAAGTTAATCATAGGCAATGGTCCCTTAATTCTGCACCCCTCTGTATACAGTACTAGTAGTTTAACTGAGGATGTTTACTGTTCCTGTATTGTGTAGTATTGCTTTGCTTTTGTTGCAAGTGTAGTATTACTGTATTTAACGGATAAGAAACTACTATGTTATGTATGGCATGGTATATTACACATGACATGTATTTTTGTATATAAATATATAGGTATTACGCTTAGGTACTTTAGATATAAGGAACGTGTGGTGCTACATGTCATTTCGTTTTCTGTTATGTCCTTAAACAAAGTTTTCAGAAATGAAACTACAGTAACTACACACAGTTCGGAAAAACAATTTGAGCAGATTTTTATCGACTGGCCTAAGTATTTTGCTTTCCTTTGCTTTCTTTTGCTCGTAAGCAGGAAAAGAGACAGGAAAGGCGGTTACTTAAACCTTGGGAATAAAATCCGATTTCTTTCTCCAGCATATTACGCTTTGCTCTACATTCAATATTCACCATGTACCTACAACACATGTACTGCTAACATTGTGTAAGTGTGCACAAACATCCTTACATCCATTTATATTATGTAAACCATGCCAAATGCCAATTCAATACACTCCCTTTTATACAATATTCATATAGAACACTAAACCGCGGCTGCAGACATTCACTTAATGAATTTATACAACGAAAATCTAATTGAACATCATTGACTCTGTAGTTTAGCTTGTAAGTATGTGTTTACCTATGTAACATTCACTTAATCAGTTATCAGGGAATAAACGCTCTGAAAATCTCCTTCAGTTCTACAAATCCCTTAATATATTTTATTAAGCGAACATGAAATTTTGTTAGCTCTCTGCTGCTGTCGCTTATAATAATATGGAAATAATATTATGCGGAATTAGTGGGGAGGTGGCCAGTGTATTGTAATCCCCTGCAAAACTTGTGCTCGTGACACATTCATAGGCATCTACCTACTCCTACTTAATGCTAATAATTATGATGTAGCTTGTCAAAAAATTACTGCACGAAAGAAACTTAACACTGATACCAACTTTAGTGTTCTTTTCTGCATTGGTGTTAATGCAGAAATTGCAATTGAACAAATTCATTTTGTTAGGTTAAAGGAAAGTAAGTTATTTTCATTACATTGATTGCTACGTCTTTCGCATTGTAAATAGGAAATTAACGTTGATTCTAACTAGGTTAGTTAGGTAATACGTTTACAAAGAAGTTAATGTTTGCACCATGCATATTGGCGCAGGAACAAAACAATAATACTATGGTACAGTACAATGAACAATAACAGTGTGCAAATTGTAAAATGCATTGTATGAGTATTACAATGCAATGTCTCTATTCTCTATGCTTGAAATATTCTTCGTGAGTTCAACAAACTATTGAGTATGTGCACAAAAGTAGGAATAAAAACAAAAATATGGTTAGGGAGTGTACGCAATAAATGCATATTTAATATGCAGGCGGTGTATATTAAACGATGCACGGTTTCTGCCGGGTACCTTTTGTACTTATACCACATTATTATTACCCATTCACTTCATTTAGAATTCAAAGAAATTGTTGACAAAACATTCAAACCTTTACAATATAGTAAATATATATGTAAATTCTAATAAAACGATATTGTAAGTACAATATACGTACTGCCTTTTGTACTACATATGCCATAGTCACACAAAACCAAATAAGTAGTGGCCATTTTATCATTGCCTTCACAACACCTATCTACTTATCCATAAATCTACTCAAAGAACATTTTAATAAAATGAACATCTTATGCTGATTTTAATAATTACCATCGTGTTGAGAAATTTTCTAGCTACTGGTAACGATACTAGATAAAGAACAACGATTGTGACCATTTGCGACTATTGTACGTGTTTAAAAAAATTAAAATAAGTAATAATATAAAATAAATAATATTTTTAAACCATTTTACGCAGACATTTTAATGCAAGGTAAATCTGGTTGCCTAAACTCATGTTTCGAAGAAACATGTTAGTTATTCTCAAAATGTTTACCTCGTATTGTACCTTGCTGACCTTGCCTTGTACCATTCATTATTCGCATTCGATGTTGTCCCTCACTAACATATTACATACGTATGTATCATAACAGTACAGTGCCAACAAAATATTACTATTATAAGTAGGATTCCACAAACTGTCATTAACTAATAAATAATCCACACGGAGGAAGAAATAATGCACCTATTTACATGTATCCTTTCCCTAAATTATCTTAACGGGAAATTAGTTTGTAGCGTTCAAATTTGTAAGGTAAATTAGTAGGTAACTTGTAACAAGTTGTATAGCCTTCAATTTTTTCATAGCTACAGGAAATTCTTTCAATTAACCGTTTTGTGTTTTAAGCATTTAAAGGGGAAAATTGATTGTGCATGGAGAATAAAAGAGCATTTAGGTGCGTCAATGCACATTATTCTATCGCCATTATACAGTACCCGGCATAAGTCACCCACCATACAAATTCCCATGTGTTAACTTTCACCATAATATTCATGGAATATG
>JAQFYC010001447.1:0-34319 GCA_034694165.1 Tomocerus mixtus | reverse complement strand
TTAATGCTTTAGTTATAATTTTACTCAATGGAAAAGTTCATTTTTGCAATAGAAAGGAATGATTTGTATATTTCTCCACATTTTGCAATATGTATTTAGTTTTTACTCAGTTCTATTGCATTAAATACTTCTAGGAATGAAAATTACTGGAACACAAAATGTCAATTTCAGTAAAACTACAATTTATCATTGAGAACACTTTATTATTGTGTTATAGTGCCCGTGTCTATTCTTTATTTACCAGGACGAAATCTTGAACGTCCGATAGTAGCCACACAACGGTTGGATGCTGTGGAATACGCAAAATTCGGTGGACATCTCGGTCGTACATTGCCTTGGTGCCCAAAATTTTCATTAAATGCCGGTAGAGCACTGATTACAAGAGAAATGGCAACCAGCAGTAAGGCTTGGATTATTACACACAGTTTTATATCCATCGAAAACTGTATATTTAATCAACTTATTAAAAAACTATATAAGCTTAACTAAACATTTATTTAATGCAAGTTAAAAGACACTGATTTTATGAGTAAAACAACAAATAGTAATTTAATAATAAGTGTTTAATAACTGTAATGTGTTCAGTCGGCTACGCACCTTAAAATCAGATCCGACCAAGTTATTGTATTATTTTCAAGTCTATTAAATATTACGGTAACTATAAATACTGTAATATTATAGTGAAGACTTTTATTCCAAATGCAATAATGTTTAAGTAAAAAATTGTTTGCTTCTTATCATTGCTTATGCAATGTTATTATCCAATGTGTGCAACGTTAAAATAGGTACTGAAACTGAAATATTGAAAGCACCACAATTTACCACATTGTTGTTGGTTGGTATCGATAGATAGGAATAATATTACAGTCCCAATGTTGGTCCCCATTCGCTCCCCATTAGTATAGCATTTCAATATACACAGTATAAAGCGCATCGGAGTATGTGGACACTGGACAATATATGAAATACAATAACTGTCACCGATTTGAGGTTTATATCAGTAAATACCCATAGAATGTGAATTGTTCTAATAAATTATGGTTTTGGTATATCCTGTGGTTTGCTAACTAAATATAAATCAACCAACAAATGCAGAGCAGAGTGACGATAATATCAATATAACAATTTATATACATACTAATATAGGTACATTACACGTAACATATAAATTAGCCAAATACTCGCATTAATTAATTTTTTCCCCAAAGATATAGTTATCAAGTGGGTCAAAAGTTGTAAAAAGCATCCACAGTAGAAATGAAAGTGTTGTTAAATATTTCTTTGCGATTCAGGAAATCAGTGTAGTACTGTGTAATTATATTTGTGCATTGATATTAGTCATATTAGTTTATTATTTTTGATTAGAAGGTTTACACATAAATTCATATTAAATAAGACAATCTTTGTTAATGAACATTGTATTTTTTTTTATTTATTTAAAGGAAAATTTAATTATTGTGTAATCAGAAATTAGTTACCATTCGCTATATTGATTGCCATTTTACTTGACAATAATTAAAGCAACATATTACTAAACTGTAAAATACGTTACAGTTTGTTCCAATGAGGTAGTATTCGTATCAACCCGTTTGAATACATTCGTTCTAGCATTGTAGATACCACATGTTCCCAAAGTTTGAAAAAGTTGTGCAGAAACTCCAGGAGGAACTTCAAATGAGACGCTGGTGGTCACTTCCTCATGCCATATTTCAGAGTTAGTCATTGACCAGTTGAATCCGGTGGTATTGCTTTGCCCAACGCTGTGGTCGAAATTGATACTCAAGGCTGAGAGAGCAGCATTCAAACTGAAACCGACCTCCGTGTACGTTTGGACAACTTCCCAATGGTTTTCAGAAGTAGAAGTCGCGTTCGTAGTGCCAAGTTTTCTTTGATAAGAACACGTAGTGGGAGATACAGCTTCTTTGTTGTCACACTGAATGACAAGATCCCAAGTGTCAACAGGAAGACATACAACGGCGGGGTCCGGGATATCACAGCATTTTACTTTGATGTTATTCATTGCAGTTTCATCACCTGAAAGTTAAACATTTTTGAAAACCATAATTCAATAAAAAATATAAATTAGTAGTCACAATATTATGGAAGAGGATTATTATATTATTATTATTTATATAATAAATTTTAGCCTGATTGTTGCTCTTGGTAAGAAAACAAGAATTAAGGCAAATTTTGTATCTTTCAAAAGCCTATTTTGTAAATTGCCCACGACATGGTTCCAATTTAAGATAATGCTGAGTGACTGAGTCATTAAGCATTCTAATATTTTATATTTTTTGCCTTCAATGCAATATTGCGTAAAGCTTTTCATGGGTTCCCTTGTGCTTAAATATAAACTGGCTATTTAAAAATAATGTTACCTGAACCGTGCTTTGTTTCAACTTGGGTACTAATTCCACAAATAGCTTCTCTTCTAGAACATTGCTGTTCCGCTGTCCAAGATCCATAATTTAGTCCATCTCCTTCCCTATAATCAGATTGTCTCCCATTGCAGAAAAGTCTAAGGTTGTTGGCTGCTGTGTCATCCGAAAGGGCACCTTGGTTCTTCTCTGACCGCAATTGAAATCCACTCGCAACTCCTCCACACCAAAATTTTGATCCATAAGATCCCCAAGTATCTTCCTGACTTCTCATCGGGCGATGATCGCTGTCATTCCTCGATTCCAAAGCATCGCAGAAAAATGTCACTCCATTTAATGCAGTATCGTCAGAGAATGCTCCTCTTTTCGGCTGCGTTTTCAGCTGCATTCCAACAACGTAGGAACCTTGAGGACAGTACTCGAAGTCGAACCACGTCCCCCAGTTTGTTACAATGGGGGAAGTCAGCTCCCTTTCAGAATTCACAAAACTACAGAAAAATACTACCCCAAATAATAGGGATTTACAAAGTAATTGGCAATTATTCGAAATCATGATGAATTCGAATTTTGGTTCTTAATGGATGCAAAATGCAAATACGAGGTTACGGTGGAAGTGTTGAGTTGAGATAGGTAATGCCTGTTATATAAGTATAAAACTTTACAGGAGTTTCCAGTGTAATATGTAATACATCGCCAATTATACTTGTCTTGTCCTGCTATCATCATTAATTCTGATAACGATCAATTTAATGATAAGTGAGCAAAGGTCAATAAAAACCCTTATCGACAGTAATTGTAATTTAACTTACACTTAATCGATTATTCCGTGTAATTGCAAACTGGTACTCAATTTTAAATTGGTTGTGAAATTGAAAGCAGGTTTATTAAGTATCGGGAGACTTTTATGATCTTTCGAATATTAATAGTAGGCTTGGAGGACAGCCCAACACTAATGACTTTTCCTCTCTATCTTTTCCGAAAAAACGAACCAAATTAGCAAAAATCGATTTTAGAGAATTTTAGGCTCATTTTCATTATTTTATGTACCGTTAATACGTTAATATGCTAAACACTGTGTGCATGAGTAGAGACTCCAAGGATCAAGGTTGATGAACGTGACTTAAAGTGGATAAGACGATCTTCATTGTTAATTTCAATAATTACCTACATCGCTGAAAAGAGCATAACATTCTCTATATAATCAGTTAAAATTACTTGTTATAAGTATATATGTATATATTATATATCTTATCTTATAGGATAATGTACGGCTTATTCTAAGCATGCAGTGCCAATGTGCCCACGACATATTTGTATTATTACAATTATTACCCGCCTTATTGGGTAAAATATTTAAGTAATTCATTTTGTACCAAAATTACATATTATTTTGGGGTGTTTATATCTATGATTTAGAAAACATTCACATATTGTAGGAAAATAGATTTTAAAACAATTTTACGTTTACATTAGATCTGAGCCATCAATTGCTATATTTTGGAAATCTCAGATGTGGGAATAGTACACTGTTTACAATTTCTGGAAAGCTGTTAGCTCGAAAGTAATTAACAATTGTACTCAATGAGTATGTTAATTATTATCTAAATTGCTTTATGAGGGTATAAATTATATCAGTGCTGTTAAGCAGAAATTCAGACGGCTGACTATGTACTTGTGAGCATGATAAGTTAGATAGCATGTAATATGCATGTGACGTACCACTATTAAATAAGTACTGGAGATGGTCATTGATATTTCATGAAGGTCTTATTGATGTTTTTATTACCCAATTTAATTTACAAGTTATTCCTATTTAAACTCTGGGCATTCTGTATACATTACAATACAGCAGTAAACATTAAATTGTAGCATAATGTGGTATTTCAGATTAAAATGCACCTAGTATAAGTATAACTAGATGTTAATTGGCTATCTTACAAAAACAATTGTCACATCAAATAAGTGAATCATGTACAAAAACGAAACTAATAAAAAGAAGAAACAGTGATATCTAATGTTTCCAACCTTCTATGACGCATTTGTAATGGAATGTTAAGTTAGACTTATTCACCCATTATCAAACTTTAATATACAGAGGCTTAGGGAAATTGTCCAAAGATGACAAAAGTAAAAAGCTTATTGTTGTAAGATTATTAAAGCAATTTGTCCATAGTTAGGTTTATAAGTTAAAAAACAACTAAATAGCATAACATTCCGTTAAAAATACACTATTTAGATGTACAATTGTAAATAAACACACATTCGAAGTTCCAAAAGTACTAGTTAAAAAGTATTACAAATTACAAATGTTATTATTATTATGTATATTATGTAATGTTTCACGTAGTAGGTAACTATTTTACAATATTTACATTGTGGCAAATAAGGCAGAATAATACAGCTGAGCTGAGCTAGATAATGAAAAACAAGCTTCTTCGTATGATTTACAAAAAACGCAACCATTTCTAATATTGATTTGGAAAAAAGCTATAAATGACGATAATTAACATCAAATTAGTTTATATTTGTACCGTGTGGGTTTTCTTATGTTTCGACAACGTACTACTATCTGAAAATTTCTTTTCGCATATAAGACAAGAATAATTTTTCTCCCCAGTATGAGTCGGTATATGCGCTTTTAAACAATTAGACTGTGCAAATGACTTTCCGCAATAATGGCATTGGTAAAGTTTTTCTCCGGTGTGAACTCTTCCGTGCTTTTTGAGATTACTTTTTAAAGCAAAAGCCATTCCACAAGTAGTACATAAAAATTTCTTCTCACCTTCGTGAAGTTTCGCATGTAATTTTAAGTTCCCAGACGTTGTACATCCTTTTCCACAAATTTGACATCTGGTATAACATAAATAGATATATTTATTAATGCTTCTGATTTATTGTTTCAGTTAAATATTAAATTATTATTCAAATAAATGCATATGCTATTACGTGAATGGTTTGACTTCCAAGTGTGTAGGTTCATGATTTACCAATAACTTCTTGCTCACAAAGCTTTTTCGCAGATTTTGCATTTGAACGGTTTCTCTCCCGTATGTGCACTTCGGATGTGAATTTTTAAGTTTGCAGGACTAGTGTAAACTTTTGTACATTGTTGGCACGCGTACGATTCTTTTCTATCAATTTTCGCAGCCCCCATGGCATTCCTGTCTTTATTATGATGTGTTCTTTCATGGTGGGTTAAAATGCGTCTTCTTGAATAGCTTTTCGAACAAATTTTGCACTCAAAAGGCTTTTCTCCGGTATGAACTCGCTCATGCTCCTCCATTTTATTTTGGGACTCAAAGCCTTTCCCACAAGTTACGCATATATACCGCAAATGCTTATCTTTAAAATTCAAATGCTCCTTTTTATGCAAAATTAAATCTTGACGTTTTAAAAACTCCATATTGCATGAAGAACAATGAAATTTTGTAATGTTGTCATCACGCGCCCCTTTTTGTACATTGTCGCACATAGAATTGACAACCATACTGTCTGAGGCTTCCTGATTATTTCGCCAACAATTTGATTCCGTATGGGTTTCTAGAATTAAACGAGAATTGAACACACAATGGCACACTGGACATTCCCAAGGATTATTTTCAGAAGGATGATCTGTAGCAAAATGAAAGTACAAATCACAACGGCTAAAAAATAATTGTTCGCAAAAAAGACAGTGCTCCCGACTTCCTTGACCTTTTTTAGCTTTGTACTTCAGTAGTCTGCGCCGGTGTGTAAAAATTTCTGATCCATCGAAAAATTTGTTGTTACATTGGCCGCAGGAAATAAAGTGACCTGTGTAAACTGTATGAAACTGAGATTGATGTAAGCGCAATCCTGAACTTTGAGTGAAGTATCTGTCTCCACAAATTTCACATTTGTATTTTAGTCTCTCAGACTCACTTTTGTGTGTTTCTTCATGTCTTCTCCAGTTTGCCCAATTGCTAAACTTCTTTTCACACATTGAGCATTTGTGCTTGAAAATTCGTTTGTGGATGACATTAATGTGATTAAGTTTTACTCTAGTCGAAAATCTTTTGCCACAAGCTTCACAAATATGTTTTCTCTCGGAATTATGAACTAGCTTCACATGACTTGCTAGGCGAAATTTGTTTGTATACATTTTTCCACAAATCTCACAACCCACATCTTCTACGGTATGTACTTTTTTGATATGGTTATTTAAACAATTAATGCCACCAAATCTCATTCCACAAGTATCACACTGAAATACTTTTTCTCCGTGTATTCTTTTAGCATGTCCCTGTAAACTAAGTCGATTTGAGAACATTTTTTTACAAACTGAGCATTCAAAAGAATTGTTTCCCATGTGATGTGAATCTCGATGTAATATAAGAGACATTTTAGAAGCGTAGCTTTTTCCACAATCTTCACAGGTGAACATTTTTCGTTCACGATCGAAATGATTGTATTTTTTGTGCACAGCTAAATAACTGCTAGAACCAAAACTTTTAAAACAAATAGAACACCTAAATTTTTTCCCTTCGTGTATACTTCTTTTGTGATTAATTAAGGACGATCGGGTTTTAAATCGCTTCTCGCACTGCAAACATTGAAATGGAGAATCCTTTCGATGCATAATAATATGCATATGTAGATAATCTTTACTTCTGAACGTTCTTCCGCAAATATTGCAGGGGTACTTCTTTCCAGAATGCAAAGCGGAGAAATGCTTTTTGTATACAATCTGCGAATTATAGCCTCTGCCGCAACATTGAAATGGCTTTTCATCGTCCCCATTGTGGGAAAGACGGTGTTTTACGAAGGTTGAAATGTCATAAGTTGGTTGGCCACAAATATCACAAATGAGCTTATGTCGTTTTGAGGAATATTGGTGCGACACTAAGTGCACGGACAAACTACGTGGATCTGTGAAAACTTCGGAGCAAACAGCGCATGCAATACGCCCAACGTGTGTTTGTTTGTGCTCCAATAAACTTGGAATATTCGGACATGGTTGCTGGCAAACATCGCAAAGTAGTAAAACTTTTGTCAATTTAAACCCCACTGCAGGAATATTAGCATCTTGAAAGCTGGCTAGAGAATATTCAGAATTGCTAGATAGTTGTAGTTCCCTTATTCCAGATATGCTATATGAAATTTAAAAAAATAATATGAAAGCCAATCTTTTGACAAGATAAATAGTGCCTTAATGACGTCCATTTTGCAGCATAGCGATTCATAATTAAAGTAATTCCATTAAGTGATTTGAAATAACCTTTCCACTTGCGTTCTGTAGACCTTTGAGTAGTTCTTGGAAGCAATTCTAACTTTTCTACTCATGTAAGTTTCGATTGCCGATTTTCTGTTCAGCAACAAAGATGCAGTTCTTGTCAGTCCCGGTGCATACAGACGCTCTACCTTTGGGTCAAGTCCTGTGTTCATGTTCATTAAAAGTACATTAATAATTTTAAAAAAAATCTATTAAAATATTAAACCCAAAAGAACTTACTTTCTAAAAGTACACGTGGCCAAGGATTGGCATTGTTTACACTGCTGTTGTTAGAGTTGGAGGAGTCGGCGGGTTTCAACGGATAGGCTATTTCTGGTCCATCTTCACCGTATGAATTAAACTCAGGAGTGGGAGGGAGTGTTTACATTTTTGTTGTTAGAGTTACAGGAGTCAGCTAATTCCAACCGATCGGTTATTTCCGGTTCATCTTCACTGTCTGAATTAAACTCAGGAGTGGAAGTGTTTACATTTTTGTTGTTAGAGTTGAAGGAGTCAGCGGATTCCAACGGATCGGCTATTTCCGGTTCATCATAACCGTCTGAATTAAACTCAGGAGTGGAACTGTTTACATTTTTGTTGTTAGAGTTGAAGGAGTCAGCGGATTCCAACGGATCGGCTATTTCCGGTTCATCATAACCGTCTGAATTAAACTCAGTTTCAAGAGAGACTTCAAATTCAAACAAAGATTCTACTTCTTCGGCACTATTGACAGAGGATTCAGCCTCTTCTTTGATATAACTATCTTCACCGCCCAATTCATCTTTGATATCGTCCACATAAGAATTTTCATCTTCAGTGTTAGTCTCTCTTGGTAACTTTATTTGATTCCTAAATTTATTTATTAGTGACGTTAACACTTTTTTCAGCCCAGTTAGCTGTTCAGTGATTTGGTATATATCCTTGGACAATTTTAAGCATGTCTGACAATACGGGGAAGGCCATTCTATTGAGTAAGTCCAGTTGAAACTACTTTTATTGTCACCCTTTAAATATCGTTTGCAGCAATCGAAGAGTCGTTCATAAATTGTTTCGTAAGTTTCTGCAACTGAAGGAGGAATTTCTCCAACTTCGAGACGGCAGAACAGGCAAAGTGTGGAGTTTGTGTACTTCGTGGTAGGCATTGAAAAATGTTTTCTTGGGCTGTTAAAAAGCAATGTCAATATTTGTATGTAATAATACGTTTTTAATACAAACCTTCAAGAAATATTTCGTAAATTTAATTTTTTTTTAATCCAAACAAAATATAAAATGTGTCTATTTACCTTGGTTGAACATGATATAGTACATTTGGCACAGCTGTAGTTTTTAAACGTGTTCTTTGTCGATTACTGAACTGATCTTTTCCAAAATGGTCATCACAAACTTTTTGCGAATACAAATCTTTGTTCTGATCTATTTTTAAATTGTCTATCCATGTCTGTTTTCTAGTGATATCTTTGGGAAAGGAAAAGAATGACCTTTTTGGATCCTCTGAGATATTTTTACAATGTATCACAACGCATCGTTTCTTTGGCATTGTGATTTAATCAGTGAATAGTTGATATTTCTAATTAAAGACAGAAAGAATGACCAAATGTGTCTGTCTCTCTAGGTGTTTGTGTAATGAATAAGTAAAAGTGAATGATTTGCAGTCCGAAACTATATCTGCTGTTTTACACGGCCAACGGCACTGTCTCCTGTTTATTATTTGGCGGTAGTGTGGTGTGGAAGGTTAATTTTTCTGTCCGGTCTGTCTTCAATTGCTTATCTTCAGTCTCGGTATGCAACAGAACAGTTAAAAGTATTTCACACATATCCTGAAAAACCATATCATATTTATAAACAAACTAGAAAAAAGTATATTTAATATTTACGACTAAAGTTTTAGTTACTAGTTTAAAAGCCTGGATGGGGAGATAAGATAGATGCAAAATTATGCATTATACAAAGTTGATATTAGTAACATTTGTATGTTTTACTAAAAACCTTCAGGATTTATATTTACTACTTTACTTACTCTTCTGGTAACTGTGGTAGTGGTGACCTGGTGACGACTGGACGGTTGACATTATTTGAAGTTAAGGTGATAGTAATGTTATGGGCATGGACCGTGTAACACAGCTGATGTGTACTGATACTGAAAATACTGATACATTCATTTTTGGTTTCACTTCTGGTAAAGTACACAAACTGCCAAGCAATGTGCATTTACTCTTTCCCGCAGAAAATGCAGCAATTCTTGATTTCGTGCTATACTTTTAGAGTTGCGTTTTGCGTTGCGTTGGTGGTGAGACAATACACGTCTGTATAAAAAACTGTTACCGAAAATTGTTTAGCTGCCGAAATGCATTAATTATCCTATGCCTGGCCTGTAATATACAACTAGCATTTATCTAATAGTATACTTTAAAAGAACTAATACCTTAAAATGGTGACGGCTCTTTATATTATTGTCTTATATTTTGAAATAGACACTTAATATTCTTCATTCATATTATAGATGAGCTTGTCTCCTTTATGTGAATGGCGCATCTGTCTGTCTGTGGTCACGATAACTCAAAACCGATTTGAGATAGCAGCTGCAAATCTGGGTACCCTATTGGGGTTCTTCTTCCGGCAGCACCTTTGTAAAACGGGGTCAATCGGCCCCATTTCGTCGGAGTTATGACCACACCATCAAATTTTTCCAATTAAAAAATGGTAAATTTCGAGGTATCGATGGAATGGAAAGCTTACAACCTCAAGAATCCAACCATGTAACAATTTTGTCAATCGGCCACGCTCATTAAAAAGTATGACCACGCCTACAAAGTTTTGAAATTGCAACATGCAACAAATGGGGTATCGTTGCAAAATCTGTTGATATCGGTAATAAACGTATGAATCTCAATGGAACCCACACTTGGGGCCATTTCAGATTTCATGAGGTTTTCATCACCACGATAGCCGTGATGACCACCATGATGAGCACAAGAATAAACAATGCAATTAATTTTAAAATTTGATAATACTAATTTTCTCCTTTTACCACTGTTAGTTAAACCATTTATTGGTGCATTAGTAAACTCAAAGGAATAGCTAGTACAACGTTTACGACGGTTTATTCTCGTTTATATAGAAATTAAAAATTGACAACGAACTGCGTTATTATACTTTGGCATATTATAAATATAGATTAAATATACTGATGTACCATAACTTTTTCAGTCTAAATAATAAACATTGCCAGAACGTGTGTAAAACGTTATGGCACTTAAATACACAAACCAAAAATAAGACAATTTGCAAGAATTATTTTATTGACAAAATTTTTACAGCATTAATTTTACTACAAGATTTAGTTTAGTTTTTTAGTAATTTTTTTCCTATTTTATACCGAAAATAAACCCGATTAATATGTTGCTATGTCGGTATTTGTTTACAGGAACAGTTATAATTATTTTTATGGAGGATGATGATAACACATGACAAATCTGTTGTGCCTCGCATTGATTTAACCTTGAGCAAATGGAGCTTGACTATTTGTGTGAAGAAAGAACAATCCTCGAGTGCTGAAAAGAGTATTTATTTATGCATAAGGTAAGGGTTATGGTTGATTACTTCGTAATAACCGAAAATTATCATTGAGCTGTTTAATATATTATTTTATTTACCTGGAGCTGCAAGCCTCTCCCATGAATTCGGTTTCAGTGCAAGCACAAGCTCCTAAGAAATCCTCCCAGTCTTTACATTTACAAGAGCTGAAACCCTGTTCATTTGCAATGGACTCTCCGTAATACTCATAAGCCCGAAAATGACTACATGTCCCTGATTTGTAAAATTAAAAATAAATGATATTTATATTACAATATAAGCTATATATTAGGTCAATATGTTGTTTTTAATACCAGCTACGTCGGCACCACAACCAGGTTGGTGTTCTCCTTCGTTTGGGTAGAAGTCCGCATGTCCTCGGGGTTCCCGGAAAGCTAATCCTCCTTCTAATAACCCTCCCCCAGCAGTATGGATTACATCAATAAAAACAGCATCTGTAGGATCAATTCGTTCAGTATCGTTCTTGTTCCCGAAAAGTGGGAGGGCTGGATCTAGAGCCGTAATTCGGGTTAGTTCACTATTGAGTGCCGCACCGCAAAACCCAGAAACGTGCGATCCAAGACTGTGACCAATCATATGAATCTGGGACATCGAAACACCTTCATCCAGAAGAAAACGAATAAGCTCCGCTGTTTTTTCTCCAACAAGACGCGTATGCCCGGCTGCAACGTCGTACCAGGGCGCTGCAGCTAATAGACCCCACTCCACAGTTATCAAATTAACGTGTCTGCTATTTAAAAATGCTGAAATTTCAAAAAGATAAAATATTTTACACTTTTAGACAAAATTTCCTCAGAAATAGGCACCTTACCTTTTATATTCATTATTCTAGAATAATTCAAAATATACTTTAAATATATGTATCTCTGGCAGTTAAGTTTAATATACCATTTTTCATGTGAAGAGAGAATCCCATGTTATGGCTTTGCGTAAATCCATGGGCTAAAATTTTGACTGGCGCTGACATATCAAAACTCGAAGCAGACAAGCGATCATGATCTCCAATTAAGAGCTCATACTGTGCATTCTGAGTAGTCCTGCAAACAGCAAACAATGAAGTGATGAATAGTTAATTAATTCTGATTCTACAATATTCCATTAATTCAAGTTCCAATCAATTATTATTGCTACATGTCCCGCAAAATAAAATCCCTAATTACATTGTGGATTAATGTTTTTACTGTATTACTATACTGTAAAATAGTTTATAGAAAATATGGGTTGTGTACCCCAACAGAATTTAACATAAGCATGTTTGTATGAATGCATCATTATAAGCGTATAATGCTGGATATTTAAATTGTGATACTATTAATTGTATATTTATTTATTAGTATTATATATTTAAAACAATGCATACTGTGTGAATAGAAAAAATCTGATATTGTCGTAAGGAGCTTTAATAATAGGCCTTGCCGTAGGATCGCTTTCCAGAAAGGCAGGAACGACACCTGTTCCGTCGTCTTTGGGCCACCACATTAATTTTTTGTTTAACATAGGGCTTGACAGTATTCCAGAGATGCCTAGAAGTACTACAACTAATATACTCTTCAACATTTTCGAAATCCTGTACAAAATGCTATATATTTTTAAGACGGTTCCGTATGACACGTAACAAGCACAGAGACTGTGAATTTAATCGAATCGTAATCGTAACGCTCCCTTCTTGATAAATATATATCCTCTCTGCTATCAATGCTGTCACGCATTTATTATTGATAGGTAGGAAAATGAAGTACTGGTGTTTAATTAATTATACTTCAAAATTGAGATATAGTGATTGGATTAATCGTTTAATAAACAAAGAATGATTAATTACATTGTGTGTTATCAATATCCATGGGTTCATTTTAGCTCTCAATTAAACAAACGAGGAAAGGTTATCAATGTTGCTTAAGGATGTGCTGAATTGCTGCTTATATATGATATATGCCAAAAGGCCAACTCCTACTCCAATCAAATTTCAATAACAGAATCAAAAATGAATGAAAATTGTAATAGCTTGTCAATTCTGAAAGATACACAATATATCTCGGCCATGATGTCAAAATATTTCCAAAATTTATCCCTGAAACGACGTTGTAACGCTTTTCCAAGAAACCCCAGTTTTTCAGGCACAAAAAAGGTCTTTGTAAATTTATTGCGTGCAGTGGAAAGTAAATATCCAAAGTATTTATCTCGACATTATGTCCGAGGTATTTATTGGAAGACTTCGAGTAAAATAATCCTTTAAATTGGTAGTACACCTTTGAACTTAGGACGAATTTGCTGAAATTTATAAATTCAATTTTTTTTGGAAAAAAAATCTGATATCATTCCAGAGTCTTTTAAAAATAGCTCAAATCTATGACCCTCTCCTATAGCATATATTTAAGAATTTATCAGTTGTATTCATTTTCATCCAATTCTTATCGATATAGTGGAGAAGGAGTCGAAATGATTAAGAACCCATTACCATAACCTTAAGAGTAAAATTTGTAAACTAAAAGTACGAAAATTAAAATATTTAAAATTGTTATTAGAAATTAAAATTATAAAAGAATTTTTAAACCTCGTAAGCATGAAAAGAACGACTTGTTCTTTTCTTTAGATATAAAGATTATGCATATGAAGCAATTTGCATATTTAATAATTTTAACAATTTATTAAAACAGCATCAATCGGTATATAACAATATATAATATAGTAATCTACTAAAAGGAAATACAGTATAATATTGCAACAATTTTTTTGCATCCAATTGACATATTATAACATAATAGTATTATATGATAGTGCCGGGTGATTGGCAAATATTTAACCCGTTTAACCTTAGACACATAATATAGTGCTATATTGTATTTTGAGAGTTAATGAATATTACTTATCATCATAAAGCAAATATTCAAGATAAGTACGACAAAGGTGATAACTATTTACAATATTACATAGTACATACTTGAAGATATTTACCTACAGATTTTTGATCGTCCTCTACACCAAATTCTGTTATTTTTCGTTGGGTGTACTTCTGACTTCAATCCGGATCTTTTGAAATGCCATCCTGAGGTGGATTAAAATGCCTACACTCTACATACCAAACATTTAACCCTACATGATATAATATAAATAGGTAACACATTTAAGTTAATATCTAAGATTTTGCCAAAATTTTAAACTGTCGGAAACTCACTAAAAATCAATTAATTTTGGCCCGCATATGTCTTAGATAATTATGCTATGAATGAACAATTTGTGGATAAAAAAATCGATACATAAATTAGGGCCAGAAGTTAGCGTTAATTTCCAGTCTCACATTGCATTGCGTCTTGCGTCCATATAAAACACTTTTTAAAGTCTATAAAACTATACCATACCAATACAGAATAGTAGCATACACAACAGGGCTACAAAAGATAGAAGTCTCAGTTTGGGTGCGAAAAGTGTTCCAGTTTGAATATCCATGTTAAATTACCTTGTTGATCACTCCAACTACCAGCAAAAGTTAATTTTCAATTTATTTATTTGACACCTTGTTTGCCATTACCCATTACAATTACATTGACCTCCTTAGTAGAATTGAAAATAACACATTTTAAAGTTTTAACAACGAGTTTCAATTGATAAGCTATTCCTGCTAAAGGCAAGTCAGTAAAGTAGGTAAGTACTAGATAAGTTACCTTCATTACTCCTCGCAGCTGATTATGGATTACTGGATAAATAAATGAATAGACAATATTAGATTAACATTAAACTATTGCTAATTTTTTCTTAACGTTAATTTGGTGACTATCAACTATTATACTTATCGCAGTTGGTTGTCTATTAAATGTTAAAACTAAAAACAAACAAACAACAAAATTATCACCAGATTATTAAAAATTCGACCTGTATATAATAACTATGATTAGTTAGGATTAGGCATTTATTGTTTATGGTTTATTTATTTATTTAATTTGTTATTGGCTTGATTGTAGTGCGAGGACACAGTGCGTGTAGCTGAAACTGGCAAGGAGGAATATTGGCCCAACATTTTTCTATGCACATTTAAAGAAGTCGTATTGTTGATTGTGTATATACAGTAAGTAAGATAAAATATTTATTATAACTAATCTCGGTGAAATTATAGTAATATATCTTTGGCAGCTAATACTGAAGAGTGCATCGGAATATGATAAGCTTAAAAATTTATTTCTTGTTAATAACAGAATCGGAAAATGGAGAAGGACAGAAACGTCAACTTTGACTCGGACGTTGAAGTGGATTCATTGAAAGATGCTGTTTGGAGATTGACAACTCGCGTCTACCTTCTCGAAGATTTTATTACAGAACAATTTGGACAAGTTATTGGTCCAAGTGGTTTCACAAAAATTGCATCTCAAACTCAAGAGTCGTCCTCGCCCTTCCCTTGTCGATCGAATAACGAAGCAGTAATCATTGGAGAAAATCGGAATGTATCTCGTCGTGGGAGAAAAAGGAAAAAAGTTGGAAATTCAAGTAAAAGCGAAGTAGGGACAAGTAATTCGAAAATACCCAGCACTGGAGAAAAGACTGAGACCCCGAAGGGCAACCACAACATTAGTATTACTATTGGATCGTCAACTGCCCAACCAAGTGAAAATGAACCAGCAAGAGTTAAAAGTGAACCTTTAGCTGAAAGATACAGCGATGACGACTTTGATGGAAATGATTTCATGAACTACAACAGTGACGATGCCGATGACCCTAATGACTCAATGGAAAAAGATCCTGACTTTGTTCCATCAAGTGACTCATTAAAAGTCGAAAGTGAAAAAGGACGAAATTCGACTTCTACTTCGAAAGATGGATCAAAAGGCAAGAAAAATGTGTGGACGTGGACTTTGCTAAAAACGTACACGAATGCGAAGGAGGCAGAAGAAAGTCTGAGAGAAGATGGATATACACTTCAGTGCACGAATGTCAATCTGGATGGGAAAGTCGAGTATTTCTTGTGCAATACAGGTCGTCGCAAGTGTCCATATAGACTGAAGCTCCAGCACTTTCGAAATGCAGCAGTTAACTTATGGGAAAATAATGTAGAACACAACCACGAACACTTGGGACAACGGTCATTGTCGAAAGAACTAAAGGATGAAGTGGTATCTCTACTTAGCATAGGAATTAGCAAACCCAATCAGATTATTACACACTTGACCGAAAAGTATCCCAATGCTCAGCCACCTGACAAAATAAAGCTCACCAATTTTCTTGCTTATTACCGGAAGAAGAATACTTCTCATACTGACAGCGGGCAGGAGAAAGATAAAACTTTTACTAACCAGCATGCCGAAGACAATACAGATGACCCACCGATGTAGTATCCAGTGGTTTTCAACAATTTGTGTTAGCTAAATAATATTATATTTTTGCTGTGTTAATTAATCAAATGTTGTTGCATAATATATTGTCAATAGTTGCGCTTATAATATTTTTGATATCTTTTATTGCGTTCATTTACTCAATAGTCAATATATTTTAACTAAATATATTGTATATATTATATATATTTAACTAAATTTTTTAGGTACATTAAATTGGCCAGTGATTAATTTTTTGTGAAGTAAACAGGATGCAAAAAATCCGAAAACCTAAATTAATGTCTTTGTCTTTAAAATGTACTGCATTCGAATTTTTTATGAAACGTTAAGGACTGTTTTCTGTATTCAGGAAAGTTAAGTTAGTATTAAGAAAACTTGTCCAATCCTCTGAAGAAATTAAGCTTTTAAAACATATTCCGGGAATTTGTTTTAAATTAGAGTGTTTATTACAGTATTTGAATATATATGACAGTGTACAGTACATTTCCTGCAAACTCGTAACTTTAACAAAAAAAACGTCTAGGCCATTAAAACAAATTTGACTGAGCTGCATTAGTATAACACACCACTGGGTGTGTCACACAATTTCTCCGTCTCATCATTGGTAATAGATTGATATTTTGTTTATAATCGCGACAATTTAATTTAGACCCTGCATTTTATAGAAAAAATTTCATAATGATAATAATAATAATAAACCGTGGCAGATGTTCCCGTGTATCGCAATTAGATACTCAAAATTTCGTTCGTCGATTAATCAATCGGTTTGCCGATCTAATGTAAGTAGTTTACCTAATGTTGAGGCGAGTTGAGCCACAAGAAATACCATCCTGTTCCACATTAAGTATACATATAATTTAATATATCAAATCTAATCAAGGAATCCAGGATAGGAGTAGCAAATACATAAACATTTTGTCTGTATAAAAAGCATTGCTTGCTACTCCATATTCATGTTATGTATACATGTGCTTTACGATAATACTTTTATCACTTCACTCACATGCATGTAATGTAATGGTAAATAGCACGGGGTAAATAGTAGTTAATATAACGTAAACTTGTTATAGGTAAGGTACGTAACTCGGTCTTTGATGTGAAGGTTACTTGACTCGCAACAATCCAGTAATTTTTAATGTGGACAAAAACAGTGAATTCACAGCTTATTATCCCACAAGGTTGTTTCTGATATTCTGACTGACTACATCACATATTCACGTCGCTGGTTCGCTTCGTTCACAGATAGTTACTGCTCTTTTGTCTTTTGTAATACAGCAGCAGCACATTGAATAATAAAAATGGAATATTATTTTTATTTTGTTTTATTATTTATAGTAGGGTTTGCTAATTTCGGTTTCTGTCAAAGTCCAACAGTAAGAATTGCTGATGGACAACTAAAAGGAAAATTTCTACACTCTCGCGAAGATAAAAGGTATTCTGCATTTTTGGGGGTACCGTACGCAAAGCAACCGGAAAGGTTTAAGGTAATATTCTACATAGTTTAGCACTGTTATAATATATATAATATTATCTTACAAGGGACAAGTAAATAAATTGATACCTTGTGTAAACTACTCTATGCACTCTCACATTATTTTGCAAATGAAATACTTTCATTTTCCATTGAAATAGTTAGCAGAATTTCCGGAACCTTGGGAAGGGATTCGTGATGCAACAAAATTTGGAAGTCAGTGTTGGCAAACTGGATTTCTCCCTGCTTTAGGAACGCCGTTCGTCGGCAGCGATGATTGCTTGTTCGTAAATATTTATTCACCTGAAGGGGTAATACTTTATTTCATTAATTTCATTTAACATTATTTCAAAACAATTTCTACCGTTACCGTTAGGTATAATAACAATTAAATGGTAATTAAATACAAGTACATTTATAATGAAAATATCAAGGTGCATCAAATTATGGGCATGGCTATACTGCGACCAGGTGACGACATCTGGTCCCCAAGGGGATAAAAGTGTGATGATTTGATTCACCTTGGAAAATATAATAATTAATTATAATTTGCGTATTTTTTTCTAATCGAAGACTAAGAAGAATTTGCCTGTTATGGTATTTATCCATGGAGGAGCGTTTTATGTGGGAAGTGCGGATGACTTCGGTGCGAAATATTTCATGGATCGTGATGTTGTTTTAGTTACGCTGAATTACAGACTTGGACCATTTGGTACTTTACAAACATCAGAATTTTATAGAATAATCTCAAAATATATCCTTGGTTGAGTTTAACTTTGTTGCTCATCTAATAAGTAAATCGGTATAAAGTAAGTACTTCTTATTGCTTTCGTTACCCAGGATTTCTAAGCACTGACGACGGAGTAATAGAATCTAATCTTGGCCTGAAAGACCAACATTTGGCATTAAAGTGGGTTCAGAAAAATATCCACGCATTTGGAGGTGATCCAAAGAAGGTCACCATTTTTGGAATCAGTGCTGGAGGGGCAAGTGTCCACTATCAAGTACTCTCACCCTTAAATGAAGGATTATTTCAACATGCTATCATTCAAAGTGGATCTGCAATTAATCCTTGGGCCTATACTGATAATGCTGCAACTTTTGCAAATCAATTGGGAGAAAAACTCGGATGTAACACTCAAGATTCGAAGCAATTATTGAAATGTTACAAGGAAAGACTTCGGAGGAGATCCTTAGTGAGGACTTGAAGGTTAGTTACAATATAATTACTTGCTTTCATTAACACCTATCAAAATATTTACCTTAACTATAAAAATATTTCATTTTTTAATGATTTTACAATGAACTAATGCTGTTCTCAGGAATGGTATTTGGATCCTCTTACAATTTTCCCACCTACAAAGGATTCCCCCCACAGTAAGCAGGTCCTCATTCCAGATCATCCCCTGAAACTCATGGAATCAGGAAAGTTCAATAGAATTCCTTTATTAATTACTGCTTGTGAAGACGAAGGACTTATTTTACATTCCGCAGGTAACTGCATTACATTTTATATTTAATAAGAATGAAGAAAGTAGCGAACTATAATAAGAATTATTTTATCAATGTCAATAAGTAATCATCATTTAACAGTTGTTACCAGAACAGAACCGTTACTAAATGACATAAAAAAAGACTGGAAGCGCGTTCTTCCAATAACTCTAAATTACAATCGTGAAGGCTTATCGCAAACTCAACAGGACTGGTTGTCTTCCGAAGTGAAAAACTTTTATTTTGGTGAAAAAGAAATTGGAGAGGACACGTTTGCCAATTTAACAAACATGTATTCCGATCGTACGTTTCTTTATGGAGTCGAAAAGATTGCCAAATTACATGCAAGATATAGCGTCGTGTATAATGGGCTGTTGACTTATAAAGGAGAAAAATCCATTCTTACCGGATTTGGAATTAATGAAAATTTAGGTAAATCGTTCTAAGCTCGAAAAGATTGCCTTTACCATTACATTTATTCGTTTCAAAAAGTCTTGTAATTTGAAACATTAGCATTATGGGTTCGACATTTTCCCAGGCAGGCAGGCATTGCCTGGATGAGAAATTGAGGGGTGGAAGAGAAAAACAATTATTGCCTACGCGAAGCAATAATAGTAGAAGCCCTCAATATTTTGAAGAAAGAAAGAGGAAAGAGGAGAAAAAAGGGGAATGGAAGGAAGAGAAAAAAAGGGGAAGGAAGAGAAAAAGATGGAAGAAGGAAAGAGGAGAAAAAGGGGAAGGAAGAGAAAAAGGGAGAAGATATAGAATTTTAATTTCAATTAATTTTAATAATTTTGAAGAAAGAAAGAGGAAAGAGGAGAAAAAGGGGGAAGAAATAGAAGAAAAAGAATTAATAAAGGAGGAAAAATTAAAGTATTAGTGGTGTGGTAGAATTCAGTCTAATTAATAAGTATATAGAATTCGAATCCTATTTTACGTTAGTATTGTGTTAGGATGGGAAGAGCTATGCTTTGATTACAACTTGTAATTCAAGGAAAATTCTTCTAGGCCTAAGACCTTATGAAAAAAATTAAATTAGTAAAGTAATAAAGAACAAGCCCGGACACAGAGGGCTCACCCCGAAATTTTCGGCGTACACTTTATATTATGGGCAAAAATGAACAAAAAATTGCGAATATATATTCAACCAAATTGCGCTCCGAGCAATTTGGTTGAATATATATGTGTTAGGTCTTTAATTTGCCTCAAAACGCCAAAAATTTAGCGCACCAAGCTGTAATTTTTGAATAAAATCTGCTTCCTACTGTAAAATTTTGCAAAATTCACCACAAAATTTTGCTCTGCGCTCCATTTTGTTAAATATGTATGTTTTAAGTCATTAACTCGCCTTAAAACACCAAAAATTTGGCGCACCGCGCTGTAATTTTGAGATAAAATCAGCTCCCTACTATGAAATTTAGCAAAAATGAACAAAAAATGGTAAAAAACTTCGCGCTGTGCGCAATTTTTTGATGTTTTTAAACCCCATATTTTGGGCCCTCCCAAAAAAATTTCCTGGCCCGCTCCGGAAGAGGTTTTTCCCGTGCCTGGATTTTTTTGTCCGGGAAAATGTCGAACCCATTATATATTGTTTTTTACTTACCTATATAGGTGTTACCCATGGCGATGATTCGCAATATCTTTTTAATGGAGGTTTCATGCAACAGGAATCTGAAATGACTCCTGCAGATGCGAAGATGTCTAATGTTCTAGTTTCAATGTTTACCACTTTTGCAACTACTGGGTACCTTTTGGTTACTATTTTTATTATTTACTACATTTCTATAAAGTTCTGCAACTGTCTGTGTGAATTGTGATAATCACTAAAAATGATTTCGTTTTAAGGAAACCCGAGTTTAAGTGGCCAAATGGGAAATGGGTGCCTTTTTCTACTCGAGGAGGAGCGACTTGGTTCGCTCTTAATTTTCCACCCAACGTTTTAGAAAACCCATTTAGGGAAAGAATGGAATTTTGGGAAAGAGTTTTACGACAATCAACACACGATGAACTTTAACCAATGTTTATGTATTTGCTGATTATGTCTCCCAAGTCTCAAGTCTCTCTGCTGTGTTAAGTATGTCATCATTGCATATATACATAATTAACAATAATGTAATTGTTAAGGGTCTATGCTTCATATGAACACATATTGGCTGCAACATATAAATTGTATGCCAAATTTATTCCAGTATTTACATACCTCACTATATTACCCATTTATCATCTTGTTTTTGATTATCATTTTTTGTGTAAAAACCCCATGTAATCATATAGGCAGATACGACGGCTCGCGGTGAAATGGTCGAATACACTTTGGTCGAAGTCAAAAATACAGTCGAAGCCTTATAACGACTTAAAATCCAAAACGTAGAGTCAAGAATCCACAGCGGAGATTTCACGATGCAAAATGTAGAAGGAAAAATTTATTAAGTAGTCTTCATGATGAAGCTAAACCAACGTACAAATGGCAGCCTAAATCGGTAACTAGTAACTTAATAGTGCATTAACTACATTAGGTATTTTCAATCCATTCTACATTATGCATTTAGATATCTACGCTGTGGATTCTTCAATCTACATTTTGGATTTTAAGGAAGGATTCGACTGTATTTTTGTTTTCGACCCAAGTGTATTCGATCGCTTCATCGTACACCAATACGTCCTACTAAATGTATTTGTAATAAATGTCAAACCGATAGTATTACCTTAAACTGATTGTACGCTTTACCCACTATACAAATATATAATTTATTTAATTGTTCACGCATACATACTAATAATTTGCATTATATAATATATTATTTAGCAGTCATTTATTGTAATATGTAAAATGCAAACGATCATCGGATATTATAGAGATGATAATTGATTATTGTTTGCATTTTCAGTGTTGCGTGTATGTTTCTAATTCACTGGTGACACAATGGCCATCCTGATTCTGTTCAGATAAAGATTACTATGTAATTAATTAATGACATTCATTTAGATTATTATTACTATTTGTATTAATCAGTGAACTTAAATAAGTGTATGAAAATAACGCACACCGCATACAGAGCGTCGCAACTTGATACATATTTTGTGCGAATTTGCAGGAAGCCTGAATAACATGGCAAAGCTAGATGCAAGAGAAAGATAAAAGAACAACGGTTACTATTCGTTACATTCTGTTTTCACAACTATTAATTTTATTTGCTTGGAAGGCTTGCGAAATAGTCCGCGAAAACACTCCCAGTTAATAATTGATCTTGCGTGACATAAACAATTGACAAGTTCCACGAGAAATATTATCAGGGACAACATAAGTCCAGCCACAAGGACATAAAAAGCGCCACTGAAGTGTTTCAATGTTAATTCCACCGACTTTTCATCATCTGATTTTTTAGCCTTGTAAGATTGATTGGTTCGAAACCACCATTCTCGTTTTAATCTTCTTACATTAGCGAAATCCATTTTCTCCCAAATTTGAGGCAAGAACTGCGGAAGAGTGAATCCGATCCATTTACCAAAATTGAGTCTGAATATAGCTTTAGTCTCCATTACCAGACACCAAGGTATATTATAAGTAACCGCGGGTGCAATTACCAAAGATCTCATATCCTGATCACTTAGATTTCTCTGTGTTAGATGCCTTAAGGAGAAATCATAGCAAATGCAAGCAAATCGTGACTTGACCACCTCGCTGAGACAGTCTGTTCCCCAGCCTTTGATTATTTTCATTTCTGCAACTAATTTAACGTAAACTGGATCAGTAGATATTGCTAGAGTGTTATATGCACTATCCCCGTGTTTCATGAAGCCCACTTTGAAATCAGAGTTGGCTAGTTCTTCGAAAGTCGTGGGCAAAACTTCCATAACTGGGTAGGCCATCAAAGCTACCATTTTGGAACGGTAAATAGTAGAAACAATTAAAGTAAAACAGAGCCAAAATGCCACAAAAGTTCGTATAGGTTGGGTGGTTTGGATAATAACTGATTGACCCAGAATAGAACCAAGTGAAAATTCAATCTGTTTTGTGAATGACAAGGAACAGGATCTGGTACTTGAAATATTTCCACTATAATTATAGCTCTGGATAATTTTTTGTAGGAGCATGCAAAATATAACGGAGAAGAATGTTGTTCCAACGGTGCAAAGCCAGAGGTCCCACCGAAATGGCCATAGGATTTTTGCTAGTGAGAATATCTGAGTCCCTTTGGCAGTGACAAAGGTCAAGTGTCCGTAGTCGTATTGCGTAGTATAGTCGACAACTTGAAGTCGTAGAGGAGTACCCACGGTGGCTACACCAAAGTCTGCATTGCCAGCCACAATATCCCCAGTCGTTCCAAACCATGTCCCATTTGCCAATTTCAATCCAGTACCCCCTCCTCCAATGGACACGAACATCGAGTACGTAAAATTGAATTTAACCATCAGATATTCTTCCAACATCCATTTCCAGTGACCCCGTTTGGCATTTTTAAGTCCCACTCTATCTTCTACTTCAATCATGGAACGAACACAAGGAGCTGTTATCCGGAGCATTCTGCCTTGCAAATTCTGGACAAAGTCGGGAAACAAGTAGGTACTGTTCAATTCATTCTTTAACTCAATAATTTTAGGATATCCTCCATCGCAATAAAAACACGCACTTTTGATAACAAAACTTCCATCATGATTTTCCGCAATAGCCAATCTGTATTTTATTCTCATGGGAAGTTCTCGTATTAAAAGGATTTTATCGACCAAATCCTTTCGTGTTATGAAAATGTACTGATCTTCATCCTTCCTCAAGATTGGAATAAATACGGGGCTCAACATGTTTGAAATTTGTTTAAAATAATTTGGATTCGTCTCTTCAATCATCATCACTATTATTCCACATGGGTCACTTCGGCGGTGATAATTCCCCACCGTTACTGGAAATTTGACGGGAAAAGTTTGATTTTCTTCGGAACTTTTGCCAGAGTGGTAAGGATAAGGGAACTTGATATTGAAGAGATTCACATCTGTGTTGTGAGCTAGTAAATTAACTACCTCACCGTTATCTTTCCCATCTTGGAATAGCATCAGAGTACAATTAAAAAACTCTTGATTAATCAGATTTATTACAAATTTCTCCATGTGGCTAGAATGGTTTTGGTTTGGATGGAAATACTTTCGGGTAGCTGTGCAATTTGATAAAAGCATTAATTGGAATAAACATAAAATCAGATTTCTTCTTTCCATTTTGGGCACTATGGAACAATAAGAGACAACTCAAGCTTTTCAAATGAAAAGACTTTTCTGAAAACAATCTGGATCGTCTGTAAGATATTTAAGGTCAGACACAACAGGAAGCAGAATAGAATCCGAATAGTATCAAGGTTAAATCACATATATGCACGTCGATAAGTGTGCTTCGTAATAAATTCCACACGCTTCCACTGCAATACGGAATTCCGGAGTAGATAGAGCTGATAAGGGAACCAATAATAGCAACATCAACATCCAAAGGCGCTGTATAATTATGCACACAGGGTATAAAGCTGGCATACCGGAAATAAAGCCAACATAAAACTATATACGAGCTGTGTGGCTAATACATCTTACGTAATGTCAACAAAAGATAACTTCTGTAACTATTATCGTGGTAGTGAAACCAAAAGAAATATTTTGATAAGGCATCACTATCACTAGCTTGTATATATTATACATATGGGATGGTCATATCCATGTGTCCCTTTAAAACTCCCTTTATTAGTAAATGATGAATTGAACAGATATTCTAGGCGAAAATATTCAACCAAACTACTAAGGAATATTCTCCCATTACTAAAACTTTTAAATTAGTGGAAATCTGCACATATTCTATCAAAAGTGTGATAGAAAACAATCTGCAACTATTTTGCACAAAAATGATTTTGTATTAAGAATACTGGTGCTTCATAACCGGCAAATCAAGTCAGGCTAAGAATTTCGTCGATTCGACGATTTTGTGTTAACTTAGCATATTCCATTCAAAGTGGCCAAAGTTTTTCAGAACCCTCCGAAAGTTATTTTTATGGACACATCTAATTTCCGGTACGCTTGATACCCTGGTGGCTGTCAAATTGGGGTCATTGTAATAACGAATAACATTTGTATGCACTTCATTCAGCGGTCCGTATCTTCGTTTGTCTTTAATGGAGTCGTTAGCGATGCATCACTAACATGTTTCTAATGATGAAAATGGCCTTTATTATTTATATACGTATCCATTAAAACCTTTTACTTATTTGTACATCTAGGCAATTTGAATGGAACAACTCAGAGGCTTTGTGTGTTGGCACAAGGAGAACCAAATCGGTGATTATATATTGTGAAAAGCATACTAATGACATAAATTTACTGATGTTACTATTGAGCGCAATATCTATAGAAATGATCTAGAACAAAAGAGTTGAACGGACCCAGTTGAACGGATTAAACTTAGCATAAATGGTGCATTGCATGCTAATTTCAATAAATATATAAATTGTAGGTTTTCTCAAAAATAGCAGACTTTGTTGTGGGGGGACGAATTTGTCGAAATCCAATATACAATTATAAAATATATTAATGTTAGTTCTCAGACTACTGATATTTCTCCAATGGATATTATTGAATCGTAACTATTTATCTGTGTATGGTGCTACATAGTATTTTCTAACTTGTAATGTGCACGTGCACCAACTGACAAAATGGCTCATACATATATACTAACACAATTTGACAGTTCTGTAAAGTTAATTCGGGTATGTGTGGAACAGAACGTTTGTATAATTTGTAGAGTAGGCTTTTAAACGTGTTAGTCTATCGGAAGTTACTTTTCCTTCCGTATTTATATTTGATGGAATTATTAGTGCAAACTATACGACTCTGTGTAAAATTCCACCGTTCTATCTTAAATAATAGATTATTCAGGAAAAAAAGCCAATATAGTACACCTAAATTTTATTGCTGTTAAATGTTTAATAATAACAGGAGGATGAACAATGGGTCTATTAAATAGAAAAATAGAATGATAAATTAAAACTGTCTACCAATCCTTCAGTCTAATTAGAAAATTTGCATCAAAACTATTCATATCTAACAATAAGGTAAAATATAAAGTGTTGAAGTAGTAAGTAGTATATCGCTTCAAGTGTGAACAATTAGAATACAGATATCAATGTTTGTCCTAACTCTAAATTGCTAATACTATCTCTAACATTCATAAAATTTAATTACCTACAAGTTGACAGTATAACCAAAATTTGTGATTTTATATACTTCATCTTCTCTTCAAGGGATGGACAAGTGGCTAACAATTTCCCCCTTTAGAGTAAATAATGCTAAACTCGGAAATCTGGGTCTCGGGGTTGTCAGTCACCACTACTGTCGTCATCATCGCTGACTGTGTGCTTCTTCTTTTTCTTATGCTTCGACTTCTGGTGCTTGTGGTGGTGATGGTCCTTTATTTTGTAACTGACAACTTTTCTTCCATCGGGTGTGGGAAATTTCAGCGGAACCAAAGTCATCTTAGGTACTCTGACCACAGGTTCCTAAGTAAGAAAAGATGGAATTTATAATTTCCTTGAACCAATAAACTATTATTATTATTGTCCGGTTACCAAACTAAACGATAAGACATTCACAATATTGCATTGGGGTTATGAACATTTCAACTCACTTTATTGACATTTGCATTGGCGTTTGTCTGCGAAATGCAACCGTATTGTGGTGTGTTGACTGAGTTATGCATAACGGCTTTGGCTGGAATGGGTTTTGAATGCGAAGGAATGGCTCCCGCAGACGAAGAAGCAGCAGACTTGTTTCCATGTTGATTAGCAGGTACATTTTTGACTGGACAATTTCGCAATGGATACGTGAAAAGACTTTGATCGATCTTCAGCTTAACCGGCTTAGCCTCTCCATCATCCTCCCCTTCTTTGAGATCAATCCTCAACATCAGATGTTTAAACTAAAATTAGGGACAAAGTTATTGTTATTATTATTATATGCGTACATCTACTAATTATGCTTAAGTAAAAATGTCTATCTTTAGTAAGTTTATCTTACGTGGATATAGAGTTCAATGAGAGCTCTTTGCCCGTCAAGTGTAGCTCCCGATGGCGGATTGTTCAGACTAGCCAAGGTACACTTAGGCTCAAACACTGGCGAATTTCGACGATTAACGGGCCTCTCAAAAGTCTTAGTAGCATTAGAAGGAGAATAGCTACTAATATGCCTATAAATAATAAATTTAATATAAAATATACAAAATTTTATTAATAAATTATAATCTTATGGATAAACGTTTGTGGAAGTAAGTACTCACGTGTCTGTAATTCCATAGGAGTCCTTCAAATGCTGTTTTAGAATCAGCAGTAGAAGGCAACCTTGAGAAGCAATAATACACTGTTCCATTGTTTTGGTATCCAAAGGCACTCGGTCGAGAAGTGAATCTACATCTTCATCCTCGTCATCTTCCGTTATGTCCGAAATTTTAGTAGTTGCAGCATCAGGATTTTCAGTATCGATTAAATGTTCTGAATTTTGGCTAACTACTGGATCCGGTGGCGGTGGGTTGCTTACAGGGGTAAGGGACTAAAAGAGACAGTTACAAAAATGTTATATCATCTCCATGTTAAAGATGTTGATATAAAACTGTAGTATGTAGAATGATAATGATACTATTAATTACCTCCTTAAAAGCCTGTAGTAAATTTGAGCCCGTCACTGATATCACAATGTCAATATGATGAATCATGAACAAAGGTTCGTCAACAACTTGGTAAGGGAAGTAGGCTAAATTGTCAGCATAATATAAGAGATCCGCCAAACGATTTTTCTGAAATGTTTAGGTATGAATATTGTAACGAGCATGATAACAATAACAATAACACGAAAACATTATAATAAAAATTAGATTGCATATTACGTTTTGTTCATCAAATTGCTTCAACAAAGATAATGCAATAGCCCTTCTTTGGGGTTTCGTAGAACGTAGTAAAGAGTATAAAAATCCATTTAAAGCTGATGGGGCTTCTTTAGGACGCTGCCTGTAGCCACGTACAATTGGGATATCATCGTCGGGCATCTTTAAATTTTCAATGGCGTTTTGTATATTATTTCCAGGTGTAATTGTTCCTCGGTAGCCATTGAGAATTCTTTGTAACAGTAACGACAGTCGAATTCCATTGAGGGCTTGGCTCTGAAGAAATTGCGGATGCTTTTTGTTCATTTCTTGTAATTGTTTGTCGGCCGTTGTACTTACTCCTTGCTCCAGGTCAGTGCTCATACATACAAGGTACGGAACAATCTGAAAAATACGATTTGACCAAAATTAGCTATATTTATAAGAGCTGTGCACCGTGCACCTGTTATCACGCTAAAAAATGAATACATACCAGGAGATTTTAGCTGTAAAAATATTGCAATTAATAAAACTTGCCTGTATTGGATGAACTAATCTTTGCTGCAATACAAGTTGAATGACACGCACCGCAGCAAACCGCACATTGACATCGCTTGAAAGAAAAGCTTCCAAGATTTGCTTAAGATACATTTGAACTATTGTAGATGCCATGCCAGACGCCACGTCTCCCATTTCTTTAATATTTTCCAGCTGGGCATTTTTCGTCCACTCTAGATTCTGTTTTGTCATCCGTAAATCTTCTTCGGTCAAATACAACTGAATGTTTGCCAATACTTGAACTTTTAATTTATTTTCAGCAGACAAAGTTAGTAGCTGTTGGTATACGCGTTTCAAATTGTTTCCCAACATGAAATCATAGTGACGAATACACAAATTTCCGATGGCTTGCAGACTGAAATATTGTAAATCTGCACAATGGCCTTCCAGTAAATACATTAGTTCGTTAAAAACTTGGTCCACCGTGTCCGACTGAAACATGTACAACGAAAATCGAAACTGTGAAAAGTGTTAATTGTAATACTTCTTATGACATCGATTGATTCATTTTTATTTACCAAAAAATCTCCGTAGACGTCAGATTGGGCAAAATCGAAATAGCGAAGAAAAAGACCAACTATGTAAATAGCACGTCGCAAACGCGGTCGAAATTCATTCAGTTTGGGATCTTGAGGATTCTCCCTTATCATTGCAGCTTGTGCGTTAAGAACACCTACGGCAAAAACAGTATAATTAAGTACATGCATTCCTTTAAATACTGTACATTAAAAATGTAATATACAAAAGAGTCTCACTTTGAAATCTGCGGAATACGTCACGAACTAATTTATAATTATGAGTTATTTTATTAATAACTGCACCAAGGCAAGCAAGACAAGAATCAATTACACTCTTCTCATTTTTGAAAACTAGTTTGACGCAATCCTCCTCTAATTGCGCAAGGAAAAGCTCTGACGGATTGACTAGAAAGGGTACAACCAATTCCAAAATACTACACATATTGGCTATTGCTATAATCTCGGTTTGACTCTATACGAAAGTAAAAATTATTAAATTAGCGTACACAAATAAAAAACACATTGCTCCTCTAAATTATTAAATGTTTGGAAGACAAGTAGGTGTACTAAGCAATAGCGTACCTCACATCGGAGACTGAGATAGCCTTGCAAAGTAATTGCGTGATTGACTAAAAGTTGGGGCCGGATTTTGGCAAACAGGTACAGCGTAGCAACACAGGCAACAAATCTCTGCGAAGATGAACCTGGAGTACTTTCGTTACTACTTTCCTCCAATCGTAGAACATGTTCAACTATACAATTCACTATTTGCCTGGAAGCTGTTACAACTGCTTTTGGCGGTTCTTGATTAACTACTTTTTCTCTGACGTCTTCTTTGTCATCTTTTGGCTTAAACATCTACATATCATAATATTAAGTCCCAGTCACGCATGTAAATATATATAATCCCATAATTAAAACTTACACTGAGAAGCAAATGTTCAAAGAAGTCCAATCCTACTTTTTCGCATGATGCAACCACTTTAGTAATATGGGATACTTTCCTTAACAAAGCTTCTGTGTCAAGAGGATTTTCTTTCACAGCTGTAAACCACATGTTTTGAAATACTTCCATCACGAGCTTTCGAATTCCATCTTCGTCATTTACTCTACGTATCATTTTTACACATATTTCGGGTATCTTGTCGAAGCTGGGGCACTCGGTACAAATGTCCCTCAGTATTTTTATCACTCGTTTTCTAACGCTGACACCAGTGTCCTGTTATAAAAATAGAAAATTACCTTAAATGTACATACAAGTCTAGATACCATATAGTTATAACGCCTTATAAATAATTATGTGTACCAGTATTCTTGATACAAGAATGTCGTAGTATTTATCTATTAGATCAGGACAAGAGAGAACGTATTTGCCAATAAGATCTACAGCAGCTTCTCTGACAGCGATAGACTGATCTAAGAACGAATGTTGCACCCAAAGTTGCATATCGGTGCGTGCCAGCACGCTTGCGTCTGCTTCAATGACCATTGTAAGGCAACGTAGGGCTTTTGTTCGAAGGGCAACCGTTTGTTCCATGGACACACTTAGTATCTAATAATAAGCAAACAAATGTATTTGGTTAAACACCAAGAAGTTGTTAAGCGTTACATAAATGATGTAGCATTAATGCTTTAGTAAATTACATACCCGTTTGAGGAATAAATCAAAACTGGCTGAGAATGGGCGTTTGGATGCCAAGTATCGGGTTAATAGATCCGCACTTTTGGAGTCCACAAAAGTTTGAACAACCTCAGTTTTTCTTGAAGTTAAAGCATCGGAGAAAGGGCGAATTTTGGTGAGTAAGAAATTCTTCCTTTTTTCGATCATTTGAAATACTTGCGCATTTGTCTCCGAATCGTCTTCCGGGCCTTCCATGTCCATATCATCTGCTTCGGATTCCTCATCAGAACTCCCTAAAATAAATCAAATTGTTTGATGCTTGTCAGCATTTGGGTGAAATAAGAAATAAGTTGAAAGCAGAGGGATTAAACATACTGTTTTTGTACCTTTCTTTTTCTTCTTTTTCTTAATTTTATTCTGATTGACCGTGCCAGCCTTGCTCTTAATACTATTTGCAATATCCTTAGGAGCACTCTTCCACCAGGAGGCGACATAAAAGTGGCGAGCGTGCATTAACGAAGGGTCAGATTGACCATTGACAGCCAAGTAGTCCAGAAGAAGACGTTGAATAAATTCTGTTTTTTCTTCGTCTGAATCGAATCCCTTTTTATCCCCCTGTGTAAAAGATAAATAAATAAATATTCACTGGTCTTATTACAAGATTATATGCGCGAATCTAGTGTATTATGTAGTTGCAAGCGTACTTTTTTTTCATCGAACTGCCCTTCTTCGGCTTTGATATCACTGATTATGTGATCAATGGTGTCCATTCGCAGTTGGGTTGACACTGCATCTTTCCGTAACCTGGCAGTGGCTGCACCTAGATATTCTAAAGACGCCACCCGCAAGGCAACTTCTAAATTTTTATTGTTTAGATTTTGAACCAGGAGAGTTCCTAAAAGTGAAAGAAGCAGCTCCGCTGCAGGCCATTGTGGTTTATTCACAGTCGATAACAAATCTTGAACAAAGTTTTCAAATAGTAATCGGTAGTCACAATCTTCGGATTTGCTACCGCATTTGCTAAGGAATACTGCCAGAAAGTTGCGCGCCGTTCTCATGGCCGTGTCGTATTTACCACGAATCAGTTGGTCAATTTTTGCTCTTGATGAAGTGGCCAACTTATCGGGGAGATGAGTCACACATTGAATCAATTGAAGGACTAACGCTGTCAGCATTTGTATACGCTCCTCCGAACTCGGTGACAATTTAAAAGTTCGGAGACTTCTTTTACTACTTGGTAGTCTTGCAATCGAAGCTAAAATATCATCCAGTAACAAACCTCGATGCTTCTCATATTGCGTGAATATCTGAAACATAAAAAATAAAAAGATTAAAATGAGTCCTGCGAATATCATAATGAAGAGAATACTGTTAAAAATTTTATCCACAGTTACCGCTGTGACAAGTTTCAGGGCTGAGAGCTGTAGCTCTGAGACGTTTTCAACAAAAAATGGCGACACACCAAGAGTAGAAAGGTGTAATACGGTGGTATCGGTTAAAACTTGCACATTCCATAACTCAGCAAGGAGGCCAACAACTTCATGGATTTTATTATAGAACGATAACATGCCTTTTTCTTTTACTTCTCTTGCGTGAGCTCGTTTTTGTTTGCTAGACGAAAATCCATCTACAACATCAATACGTATTAAAACAATTAGACTATGAAGACTAGACTACAAATGTAGACTATGAATACGGAAAGTGCCCACATTTATAATTTACTGCACTTTTTCACTATAAAATTAAAGTAATTATAAATTACGTATAGAATTCACATACAGTGACTTTGCAATGTCCAAGATTTGATAAAATTTGATTGTAAAGCGTCGGACATACAACAAACCTTTAAATAAGAATACGAATGAATTCTTACCTTTTTCTTTACGATCCACACGATAAACAGGATCAAATGTGGGAAAGATGGTGTTCTGAAGCTGATATTTCGTAAAGATAATAATTCTATCAATGAGATCTTCTAGGTAGACGCGCTTAGACATGTTTTGACTGGTTAGGATATGAAGTGCAGTCAAGGACGCCAATACACTTCTTGAAATACTTTCCGTCGTTAATTTCAACCATAAACGACTCTCCTCTTCATTTTCGCCCTATGAGATAAAAGTAATAATTACTCATGATGTTATTTATTTATATACCAAGCAAATGTCATTTTCATTAACTTCATTTAACGACATAACTGGCCCCACTCGTAATGGACTAATCAAAATCAATCTTTGCCTTTGATTAACTAACTAGAACGTCTAGAACTATAACGATTAAATTTCATCAAAAAGCTCTCATTTGAAAATCAGCAGAATTATTACCGGATCAGCTAGCGGAGTAACTTTGCACCCTTCACGAATATTCTTTTCCAATAAAGTTAAAAGTCTGACAATTTTGTTAGCAGGTATGGCATCCATTGCTCCTAACGCTTTCAGTTTAGCAGCTTCAGAACACAATTCGGACAATTTATGCTTTGAGATTCGAAGTTCGGGGGAAACTTCATTTTCATCGTCTTGATCTGCGTTATCGACAGCGCCATTACGCTCAAAATATTCAATACTTTCCATAGACTTGAGGAACCGGTGGTAAGCACTGCTGTCGAGAATATTGCTACCAAGCTTCTCCAATGCCGGCACCAACATTCGTTCCACTCTTCTGACTTTTTTCTCTGGTGATTCATCAATGGTAATGATCTCCGGTTCGGACCTTTGAATGTTTGCTTTATGTTTCGTTCCCTTGTTAATTTCAGTTGAAAAGCTGTCTTCAAAGCTTCCTAAAAAACAATTATTTCAATTCAACTGAAATTATAAAAATATCACTCTACAGAGTACATAAAAGAAACGAAAGAGTGAATAAAATAAAACAGCGAATCGTCGACTCACTTTTTCGTTTGTCCTTTATATTTTCCTTCCTTTTCAAAATATGCCCCTTCTTCTTTCCAGATTCGTCTTCCTCAAATGAGCTATCGTTGATGTATTTTCTCGATGTGCTGGCCACTTCTCCAGCGCTGGGATTGGTGTTGTCATCCTGTTTATTTCGTTTTTCGAGTTTCAGTAAAGCTTCTTGAAGTTGCTCATCATTCTCCAATTTTGTTAGTTTCAATACCAATTCTCTCTACAGCAGGCAACAGGTAATTAAATATTAGTAATTCATTGTCATTATAATTGTAGCGTAAAGTTTCTAAGCTCAATTTCAACTTCAAAAAGGAGTATTTCATTTCTGATGGAAATTACTCTAGGAGATGTTGAGGATTTGGTACCGA
>JAQFYC010001446.1:0-34329 GCA_034694165.1 Tomocerus mixtus | reverse complement strand
GACCTCGACAATACTGAAAATGGATCCCATCGAACAAACAGGAGGGGGATTAGGACTGCAGCCTAGAACCTACACCATTCCAATTGGAAGAACTGCTGCGGCGAAAAAAAGCTATAAAAAGAGATCCCGAAAGCAGACTAAACTCATTTCTCAAATCGGACGTGGGAAAGTAAGACGGAAGCGCAAGGCGACGAAAAAGACAAAAAAGAGATCCACAAAGCGCTTGAACCAATTTGGATTTGGAAAAAAGAAGAGACGATACGTTAAAAGACGAAAGAGTGCTAAAAAGTAAATATGGACGAGGTAGGGATTCCAGAATACACGGCGACCAGCGTCCGGTCTCAGCTGAACTTGTTTCCTAAACTAAATACTGATGTCGGAGTAACCTTTACTCAAGCTCAAAAAATATTTCCGCTAAATAGCATTAAAGAGACATTTGCTGACATTCAATTTGACATTAAAGGAAATTCTACATACATTGACTTGTACAATAGCAGACTGTATATTAGAGCTAAGGTAGTAAAGCAGGATGGAAGTGCTTTGGAAGCTTCCAGCGACGTAACCCCTGTTAATAATTTTATGCATTCCTTATTCAAAAGCTGTCAACTAGACATCAACAATGTACCAGTTACTAAGCTTAATGACACTTATCCCTACAAAGCTTATATAGCGACAACATTGGGAAGCAGCCCCGAGCAAAAGAAAATTCTGGGCCAAACTACAATGTACTATCAAGACACCAAAGGTGATGACCTCTCAGACAAAAATATTGGTGCGGCAAAGCGAAAGGGACTTATTAATTTGTCAAAAGAATTTGAAATGTGTGGCGCTCTATCATTGGATTTGGCTCAGCAACAAAATTATATACTAAACCATTGCGATCTGAAAATAAGGCTAACCAGAAGCACCGACGACTTTGCCTTATGGAGTGCTACAGACAGAGCCGCCGATTCGAACGTATCTCCGTATAAAGTGGTATTACTTGAAGCATCGTACTATGTAGTGAGACACACTGTGTCTAAGACAGTAGACAATTGGATTCAACAGAAATTAAACAGCACGCCTGTGGAGTACCCATTGGATCGGACCGAAATCAAAACATTCAACATTGAAAAAGGGCTATCCACTTGCAGCAATAGTAGTTTAATTAGAGATAGTAAGGTACCTGAACTAATAATATTTACTTTCGCTAAAACAGAAAATTATAATGGCAAAGTCACTACCAATCCGTTTAACTTTGAACATTTTAAATTGGTTGACTTATCAGCCTCAATGGAAAATGTGCCCAACCTATATAAACAGGTTAGCTTTGATTTTACTAATAACAGGTACATGCTAGGCTATGAAACATTATACCAAGCTGCAAACAATGCAGGCTTGGGAAATGGACTGACCTTAAAAGATTACATTAATGGATATTTCTTCATTGTGCTTGAGTTGATTGCACCTGCAACAGGTGACGAATTGCTTCCTCAGAGAACCGGCACTATTAATTTTGACCTAAAATTCGAGTCGGCATTGGCACAAAACACAACAGCTATTGTTTATGCTCAATACAACTCTGTACTCAAAATAAACAAGGACAGAACACCTGAAGTAGTATGAACACGTCTGAATTGTTAGAATATTTAAACAAGATACGTTTGCATTACAGAAACAGGTTTGCTGTGAACGTTGTCGCTCGTGACGATTTTGTAGTAACGCCTAATAGCGCAATTATTGCAAATTGTTGCGATAAAAATTCTTTAATAGGAGGGCTCCATTGGAGCACGATAATTAATTATAATAATCGTAATTATTACTTTGACTCGTTTGGCAAACCTGCTCAGGAATATGGAATAAATATTCCTGAGGCCATTCAAGTTAATTCACGTCGGCTGCAAAGCTCAAGCTCTGAGACATGTGGCCAGTATTGTTTGTATTTTGTTTTTCTATTCTACCAATTCATTGAGGACGTTCCGTTGCGCAACATGTTTGATATGTTTAGCTATAATACGCAAAGAAATGACGCAATCGTCCTCAATTTCTTTGAAAAATTGAATAAAAGGAAAAGTTAGTAGACAATTTTATCAGTAAACATTCTAAAATGGAGAAGAACACTACTACTACAGATCAGCCACTGAAGTGCTACTTCAAGCCCAGCCCTAATGGGAACATCTACATACACCTTTCGCGAACCAAGCTGGACGGCAAGGAGATGTATTTTAATTTTGCTGAGATACACCTGACTAGCCTGATTGAAAGACTTGGCAAGCTTCAAAAGACCATTGCGGTAGCCAAAGCTGAAGACGAGTGCTGAAGATCCTTGTGTTTCTTTCAATTCAAAATTATTGCAATCTTGATGTAAATAATTCTGTAGTAATCTGTAATCAATTCTGACCTGTCCCTAGTTTAAAATTAGTGTACTCTGCAAGGAAAAAATATTAGAATAAAAACACTTGTAAATTAACAATGCTATTGCGTACATATTCATTCATTCGCATATAAATTGACGTGCACAAATCTTGCATAAAAGGGTCGGCATTATTTCATACTTGCTTCATTTACATCATGGTGCGCCCTGCATACAGTAATCGTCAAAGAAGGCATCGTGTAAGTTATCACAAACATTTTTACATCATATTTATTAAAGTAGCAGAATGGGTAAGAGACGATTGTACGAGACACTAGTAAATGAATCCTACAGTAGACTCTTACCCATTCTGTTACTTTTTGCTTTATTTGTTGTTTTTTGCTTGCAGTATCACTGTCACTGGCCCGGCTGCTACTTTCAATGCTACGTCACGGGGCAAATGAGAAGGCACATGTTTATAAGGTATTTTATCATACATTATTTATAATATAGCAATAACTAATGATTTACTATTTCCATAGACATGAATGCAGTCGATGTGGTCGAGAGTTTCTTGATGTGAGTCGACATATATCATGTCCCGCTGCAGCTATACACCAACAAGGAGGCCTAGCAGACTTTAACATTGACGCCGATATTGATCCGTTCGCCCTAGTGCAAACTGCCCATCACGACCGTCTACAGACGTACAGAGCTACACGTCTCAACGATGTTGACAACCTACAGGACCTTTTTGCCCTTGTAGAGGGCCCTGTAAGAAACCTTTTAACTCTGTTATTGGAAAAAATGAAAGGTGTAAAAGTAGAATTTGTAACTCACGTAGTTTTATATAATGCAAAGGATGAGGTTTACAAGGACTCGTATTTTAGTTCACCTACTTATACGTTACTGCATATTAATTTCCTACAGTCTATTTGGGAATTAACACTACAACACCAAGTAAATATACTGGAAATGTTTACAGAATCGGCGTCCGGGTGGTCTCTGGTAGCAATCATATCATTTGACGTGAATGTAGGATTATACAGGCCCATTGTAGCTAGGGGTTGGCTACCAACGCCTTCATGTTTTAAATCTAGGCAAGGTATTTTAAACATTAGAACAGTCAATTGGTGGGGTAATCACTGCTTTCCTTTTTGTATTGCAGCTAGATTTCATCCACATGTAGGCAGTAAATTGACACAAACAAACCCCAAGCATTACGAAAGGTATGTACTTTCCGACGAATACAATTGGTCATCGTTGTTACCGTTTCCTGCTAGGGTAGCCGACTTATCTCAATTTGAGCGCGACAATAATCTTAGTATTAACATCTATCATCATGATGCAGGTAGAGTATATCCTATAGTAGTTACCAGGCATGAAATATCACGTGACAGGCATGTCGATTTACTTCTTTTAACTGAAGGGGAAATGGCGCATTTTGTATTGATACAAAACATGTCTGCATTTTTAAAAAACAATCACGCAAAATACGATTTATGTAGATTTTGTTTAAGTAAGCACCCTGTGCTAGACATTAATACGCACATTGTCGAATGTAATGCCGTGACAGGTCAATACGGTCCTTTGACAAATATTAATTCTAGTTTTGCACATTGCCATAAATGCTTGAACGCATTTAGGTTAGAGTCGGCCTTGCTGACTCATGAGCGATTTTGTAGAGCTCACCAGGGCCCAATCGTGCAGTATCCTAAAGAGGAATTTTTAGAATTTACAAACTATGGATACACACTACCCGTTCCTTGGCTATGCTTTGCAGATTTTGAATGTTATCTAGATCCTGTAAACACTCAGTTAATGAAAAGTAGGCTTGTGCCAACAAACACGTTTGTTAAAAATAAACACGTTCCTGCAGCGTACGCATATGTAATTGTAGATGATGAAGGAATACAGGATTTTAAGCTTTACGATGGCGAGAATCCTGTCCAGAACTTTATAGAGTCTCTGCTAGTACAAGCAGAGAAATACATCGAAAAGATTAGGCAAAATGAGACAATGGAAATGACAGAAGAAGACCAAATTAATTTTGATTCCGAGTTATTTTGCTTTCTTTGCAAGAAGGAGTATAATTTGCGTGATGGCGCTTTGTATAATCCTTCTAGGCCTACGCTATCAAAGCACCGACACCATAGTCACGTGTCACACACATGGTTAGGCGTGTTCTATCCTGCAAAAAAATACATTAAAAGCTTGTGCGGGCCCTGTAACATGTCAATCAAGTTTAAGAAAAAGTTATTTGTTTTTTTACACAACAGCCTTAAATATGACTCAAAAATTATCCTGGCTTCTCTTAGCAGTGAGTTTTTGCACAATCATAAGGTAACAGTTATAGCAAAGACTAAAGAGAATATGCTTTGTATCGAAATAGGAGGCATATTACGTATTACAGACTCGCTGCAGCATTTACGGTCTTCATTAGATGGGTTGGTAGATATATTGAAAGACAGCGGGGCTGCAGCATTTAAATACACTACACAGCTATTTAGCATATTTAGAAACCCTCTTTTCAAAATAGATACATTGTTAAAGAAATTAGCCTTTCCATACACTTATATGACAAATGCTAGTATACTGTCTGAAAGACAATTGCCTGCAAAGGAGAGTTTCTATAATGATCTGAAGGAGGAGCCTGTCAGTGACTTGGAATATAATAGAGCATTAGAGGTATGGAATACTACAGACTGCGAAACCTTTAGGGATTTCATGCATGTCTATTTAGCGTTAGATACTTTATTGTTGTGTGATGTTTTTATGGCGTATCGTAAGAATATGTATTCATTATTTAATTTAGATTTGAGCTATTGTCTCACAGGTAATGCATACTCTTTTCAAATATTTCTTTATAAATCAAAGGCACGTATAGAATTTTTAAAGAGCCGAGAGTTATTACTGTTTGCCAAGCGGCATACAAAAGGAGGAATTTGCAACTCGACCACGCGCTTAGCCAAAGCCAATTATCATGACCATCCAACAGGGGACTGTAGTAAGCCTCAAAATGCTTTAATATTGTGTGATGTGAATGCCATGTATCCATATATTTGCTACAAGTACCCGCTTCCTATGGCAAACTTTAGATTTTTGACAGATGACGAAATTCTTAAATTTGACTTGTCTACCTTGTGTACTAGGCCAGGCGTGGGGCATGTGCTAGATCTGGATGTACATATTCCAAACTCACTTTTTGTAGCCACGCAGCTATTTCCATATATGCCTGAGAAGATTAGAATCAATTACGAACACTTTTCAGACTATCAAAAGTCATTATTTCAAGGATTGAATTTAAAAAATGTCGATTCAGCAGAGAGGCTTTTATTAACATTATTCCCTAAATCAGATTACGTTGTCCATCACCAGTTATTAAAATTTTACATGGAAAGAGGGGTGCAGGTAGTTAAAATTAACAAAATCTTGGAATTCACCGAGGCTCCATTCATATCAGATCATATGCATCAGCTGCTAACCCTTAGAGCAAACAGTACCTATGAGGTAGAACGTTTCGGTTTGAAACTCACGGCAAATTCTCTATACGGCTATACTTTAATGGACGAAACCAAATTTTTAACCGTTAAAATATGCTTAAACGCAGAAGATGCGACTAGATATTTGTCTCAGCATAATTACGATTGCCATTACATAGTCAATGAAAATTTGTCTGTTTTTCAAATGAAGCCTTTGACAGTAAAGTTTAGGTCCCCCTTGTTTATAGGAACAACAATCTTGGACTTGTCGAAACTAGAGTTGTATTCTTTCTGGTATTTAGTGTTGTGCCCTCACTTTCAGAATAGGATTAGGTTAATTTTAACTGACACAGACTCAATTTTATTTCATTGCGAGATTGGCGATGACCAATCGTTGTGCGCAATGCTAGAGAAGCTTAGCTTCTACTTTGACTTTTCAAATATACATCCCCTCTCTGCCCTGGCGGCCCTCCGATCAGATCATAATAAAAATGTGGCGGGTAAATACAAGATAGAATTTAGAGGTTTCAGAATTATCGAGGTTGCATCTGTTAGGCTAAAAACATACAGCCTTTTCATGGAGGATGGTTACATGATCTATTGCACAGACAATGGAACATGTGAAATCAAGAAGGCTAGAGGGATAACAAAAAGTGCCCTGCGAGACATCACATTTCAAACGTATAAAAGGACAATACTTGAAGACGAAGTCACTAGATGCCAAATGACGAGGATTCAATCTAGAAGGTTACAATTATACACTGTGACTACTGACAGCAGGTGTATGCATGGTTTCACTGCTCATAGAATCATACTCTCTGATAAAATCCATTCATTACCTTACGGATTTAACGTGCACGATTATACTGAAGAGCAGCTTTTAGCATTAGCCTAGTATGGAGTTGGATATGACGCTAAAGTGGCCTAGCGGCTTTCAGGTCCTTGGATGCTCCCAAAGCGGGAAATCTAGCTTAATAATAGAGTTAATTAAACGCAGAGAGGAGATTTTTGGTGTCGCCATCAAAAAAATTTATTTTGTTTACTCAGAATGGCAACATAAATATGATGATTTAAATGACCCTATTGTTGAATTTGTACCATCACTTGATGACGTTACAGATTCAAAATTAGAGCCTTTTACTTTTATCGTTATAGACGATTGTCAGGGACAGTTGGAGACTGTCCACAACAGTCGTATTAATCAATTATTCCTTAATAAAATACATCATTCTAATATTTCTGTAGCAGTACTGCAACAGAATGCCTATGCTAAAAATATGAGAAATGTGAATTTGAATACAAATTATATATTCGCGGGCGCGTTCCCGCGCGACCGTACGTACATTTCGAATCTTGCTAAGCAAATTAGTCCACATAACATTAAGTATATCCAAGATGCATACGCTGATTGCATGAAGCGTCCGTATTCCTTTTTAGTGTTTGATTTTCACTTGACTACGCCAGATAATTTACGAGTTAGATCATCTATATATCCGCATGACTGTAAGGTATATGTGCCATTGTAGTTATGGAGCGGATCGAGGCGGAGCGTGCCTTTCTGCAGCAAATAGTAGAGAGTAAAGCAGGCAAGAGAAAGTCTTTAATTCAAAAGGCAACAATCGAGCAACTTGAAGTGCTCGGAGAGTGCCTAGTAAACGTACAGACAATACCGCTAACCGTAAAAGAAGAAAAGTGCTTGGCTAAAACTTTGAAAAAGATAAAATCCTTTTCCAAAACACATTTTACTGTAAATAAATTGAAAAAATACTTTTTTGTTAATCATAGGTTGGTAGCTACTATTGTAGGAACAATACTATTTAAGGTATTAGAGTACTCTATTTTTAGTGTATGCGATGAGCAGAATATATAAATTGGTTTCTGAAGATGACTACAGAAGGTTGATGGACATGAAGGGAGGCAAGGTTGAAGATGTGAAACAGGATATAGAAAATAAGATACAAAACGTTTTGTTATTGATAAATGATAAGCAGAGGCCAAAATGTCAAAAAATTCTCTATGCTCTCCTTGGCATGGATAATTTTAATTTTAAGGCCAATGGTGAAATTATGTATCAAGGTAAAATTGCCCCCAATTCACATATTGTAGACCTTTTGTCAATGTCCACCAAACCATTCCCTGTAAAATCATTCGATATAAATGGTATGCATATGTATAAAGAAGCTCTAAGCGATTGTAATATTCCTTTAGATTTATTATCTAATCAATTTAAATCTTATTATAAAAATAACGAGGACAAAAGTGAATGGAAACGTTTTGCCTTATAATTATCCAAATTGTACCTGAAATGTATTTGCACAATAAATAACCGTTGTAAAAAACTTGTTGAGCTATTTCGTCAATTCCTTGGCATCATTCATCAGTCATCTTGCAAACTTTCATCACGATGGTCGTGTTAATCGAGTTTACTAGAAATCCTCAGGGACATGTGAATGAGTTTTATACAGCAGATCTGTGCAATAGACAGATAAATGTTAAGCATTGCACTTGTGGTGATTGGGAAAGGGGATTGGTTTTCTATTGCTTGGAGAATTGTGTCTCCTACTCCACCTTCTACATCACGCTGTATAAAAAGACCAGCCAACAACTTCGAGAGTTAGGTATAAAGTGCATTAGCGCTGAAAAACACCTCTCTGTGCGACTTGGTAATCTACCAGTGTGGAAGACCAAGAACCATTCAAACCTAAGTTCCCTATTCTCCGAGTTTGTTGATAGTTCAACAGTGTGGTTCTATAACGAATACAACATATCTGTAATTGGACACCATTTGTCCGATATACTGAAAGAAGACAAACGTGCTAATCAAGAACACTGTAAAAATATGACTGCGGTCCTAAATTCATTGGAACTATAGTATGTCAATCATTAAAAAATGTTTAATATTCTTTGGCCCCCGCAATAAAGAATTTAATGTAGAAAGCGATAGAACTTCAACATTTAAATATTTCCCTATTATAAGTGACGCTACGAAGCAGTTGGTGGCGCAACAGGGCTTCTATGCAGATTTAGAATACAAAATAAAGTGTTTTTATTGCAACTATAAACTTGATGCTGTGCAATTGATAGGGCCACCATTAGATCTACACAGAAACTATACGGGCGTACTTCGTAAATGTCTGTTTAACGAGTGTCGACTGATTGAACAAGTGCTAGAGCCTGTTAACCCTTGCAAAGTGTGTATGACTGGTGAGGCAATATTTCTTTACTTGCCTTGTAGGCATATTTGCTGTTGTTGTAACTGTGTCTGTCTTTTTACAGAATGTTCTATATGTAGGTCCATTATCACAAAATTGGTACGCATCAAGTACTGATGGTAGATAGTCCTATTAGGATCAAGGCTCGCCCCCATAAGCGTAGGTATCGGGACCTAGGCAGTCGTCTCGAAAGTTTTACAGTATTCTTTTGGACTAAAACTTTCAAAAACTTGCCTTTTACAAGCGAATACCTTCGGCATAAGGTGGCGAATGAAGGATTCTATTTCTATGATGCAAGTTTAGGGATTGCAAAATGTTGGTATTGCAGCCTTAGTATCAATCTTTTGCAAGACGATATATATTCAGAAAGTGATATTCATCTGTTCAAAGAAGTGAATTGTGGTTACAATCTGATTAGGAAACTCTCTGGTGACGTTGGAGGAACGATAAAGTGCAAAGTTTGTAAAACAAGGGCCGCGATTTTTTTGAACTTGTGTTGCAATAGCAGTAGTACTTGTGAAATTTGCGCTCTAGAAGTAGGCAAGTGTTCATTGTGTTCTAAATTAATTCAATACGTGTTACGCGTATATTTTTAATGGATTTAGGCACCCTTTTATCCTGCAGAGACTGCTGGATAAAAGACATTGAGTGTAATAATTGCGAGTTGCAATGGTTGGATAATGACAGCATTCTGTTTCACGATTTGTACGACTACAGAGTGAAATTTTGCAACAAGTGCAAAATCCTTGAAGAAGGAATTCTCAGAGTTCCAAAGTCCAAACTGCAATGTAAAGATTGCAAGTTTTTTTGGTTGGAGGCCACTACCAATTCGTTTCTATACGAATACGTTGATTTGACGCTTTCATGTGCATTGTGTCATGGGAAAGAATTAAACACAAAAGAGGTGTTGAATATTCACTCAAAGTGTAAAAAAATTTCCGAACTTAACACCATGGTGCTGGACCTAGGAAATCCATTGGAGCAAATCTACAGCAAACTTGTGGAGACCAACCCCGTGGCGATTACGTTAGACCTGCTTCAGCCTACGGACTACGATCAGAGAAAATTGTAAGTCTTAAAATAATCTTTCTTTCTATATATATTACTTTTTTATATTTGGTTTTTACAGCATAGCAAACGAGCAGGCTCAGGCTATTCACAATATCGGCAAAGAACATACGTTAAATCCATTTGACAAGATGGAAATGTCTCTCCCTGACACGGCAAGGATATTTGTGATGCTTCCAATGACAGACAACGAGGAGAATTTGGAAAAGAACATAAATTGGCTGGGACACCACGCAAGCGCATGGAGATCCTACAACATGGACAAGCCAGAAGGGCTAAATCCCTTCCAATTTAGGTGGGAAGAATTAAGGAGAGCTTCCATATACCCAGAATATAAGCCTATCAATCATGGGATGACACCTGAAAGAATCCATGATAATGTAGACAGTCCGCCCAAAGTTGATTATACTTACGACGACATTGTTGAGATGTGGTAAGTTTTACATTATTTTTTATTAGTATAATTATAATATTAGTAATATATTAGTAATACAAAATATTATTTTTACTAATTTGTTCTACACAGGTACAACATTATTCGTGCAGAAGCCAAGGACACAGCACCAGGCCGAATGCCCCTGTCTATCTATACGAAATTTAACAATTATTTCGAAAAAAATATAATGACGCATTGCCATAACATTGAGCAAGAGCGCCAATGGCGCCAGGATGAAGTCAATAGTATTAGATACGGTGTTGAAGAAAGATTGGAAAAGGATAGGCTTAAGGCAAAAACGTTTGATGACGTTACTTTTGAACAATTAGCCACTAGGTGGGTCAATTCGTACAAGTATACCCCAACGCTCCCTTTATTATCCCCACCTTATAGGATTAAAGAGGATATTGAGGCATATTTCAAGGACGACGAGACTAACAGAGAGAGGGAGATGGTTCGTCTACAAGAGAGAACAGAGCTCATAATACTTGAACAATTGCAAAACAAGAAAATTGCGTACAGAAGGTCTAGGAAATCTGACGAATCCTCTATGGAGGAAGGTGAAGTTAGCGACGTTAGTAGTGTTAGCCTTCCATTTAGTGACACGTCAATCAACTTTTATAAAAATCTAGGACACATGAGGGATCTGGCAAAAGAATGGAAACTAAAGAACAGGCACGTCAACCCTTACAAAAGAAAAATAGATAAAATGCTGAAATCCTTCAGCAAAATGGGAAACTACTTTCCAATTGCAAGTCGTAAGGTCAGAAAACGTCAGGTTAGTGAAGCGAGTGGTAGATCACTCGAGGTCGTGCCACCATTCGTGAACAAAAGGAAACGTAGCAAACCTAGGCGCTTGGCACAGAAAGAATAATTACATTTATAAATAAGGGTGGAGGGTTTCAATTTTAAGGACATAGATTTTAGATAAATAGGAAAGTATTCACTAGTTTTAACACATTCGACTACTCAGCGACGACAACTCAACATGTAAGCAGCTGTTACTTTTCTACTGTTTTGCAAAATATTTACTTTTTATTTTACTGTTATGAACTTTTTAAATTTTTCAACAGGTCTGGTGAAGATAAGAAACCTACAACACCTGATGAGGCTGTTGACGGTGCTGCTGGCTGTAATCTTACTGTGGTGCCTCCAAAACCGGTGGAGCGTCCACAACCTGCAATATACAAGGAGTGTGGACCCCAAAAAAGAAGACCTCAAGAAGTACGCAAATGGACTATAAGCCGCGCTGGTGGAGATACACCCGAGTACGTACTTTATATTTGTTTTACAATTTACTTTTGGTTCTGTAACTAATTTTGTTTTGATTATTTCATAGCTCTCATGTGGAAATTGTTTCCACTGTGGTCTACAGCGATGGAACAGTCTCGGCTTTCAGGGAGTGTTCGTGCAGTCGTCGAAGAATTCAATAATTTTTTTTGAATCGTTTTGATTTTGTATCTTTTTAATTTTAGTTTAATAAATATGCAGCATCATAAAATGTAAACAAGTGATTCTTTATTCTGCATATATAAGGGGATAAACGCATCTTTAGATCATAACTTGTTCAGCTCTGGAGAGGCGTGCATATCAAGAATAGATTTAGGCTGAAAATGAATATGGAAAATCGGTGCGATGTTTGTGATGCCGTGCTCGTACCAGGAGAAGAAATTACTTGTTCATTGTGCTTTGACAGTCGATGCAATCAACAGAGGCTAGTATGTAGGATGGGTGAAGATAGTGACGACCCTGATTCAGACGATTGTACTGGTTGTTACGAATGCGAATTCTGCCACAATATCTTTTGTGAAGGAATTCAATTTCAGGATCAGTACATTTGCGATATTTGCTTCCACGAAGAATGACTCTTTAGCTCAAGTTAGTAAGGTCATAGTTTTTACATAAATAGCAAGTAATCTTTAGTTTGTTTAGCTCATTCAACTACACCTCGGCGAAGACAACATGTAAGAAATTTTCTGTTACTTTCTGTTTTGAAATTGTTAAATGGCTTGTTATGAAAATAGGTCTGATAAGAACCAACCTCCCACGTCTAGTGAAGATACCAAACCAACAGTTGTTGCTGTCGGTACTTTGAAGGGTGGACAAATTCGAAAAATACGAAACACACCCGAGTACGTGCTTTATAATTGTTATACACTTTTCTGTTTTCGGTACATTTACTATTTTGAATATTTCAGCGACACACTGAAGAGAGAGGATAAGGACGACGGACCGGACGAAGTTTGTAACGGTTGTTACGACTGCCATTTCTGCAAAATTGCGTTTTGTGAAGGCACTCGAGTGGATAAGCAGTATATTTGTGATCCTTGCCATCAGGAGTTTGAATATCAAATTGGTGACGACTTGCAGAATGTATGAAGTACTTTTGGGGATCTTTATAACCAATACAATGTACAGCAAAAAACAAAAGGTAAAATAAAAACATTTTTTATTACCTTGCTTGGTACTTTATTTCATTATTTTGTTTTAGGACACTCTGTTAAAGGTCTACAAGACGAGACGAGAAATGACCGACAAATCCCGTGAAGAGGAACGACAAAAGAAAAGCAAATAACTTTAATCTTTACTGTAAAAACGTTATTACTCATGTATTGCTGGCCTTAAATAAAAACTGTTTTTTCTGGATAATGAGTTTATTGTGTACATTATTTCATTGCATGCATATATACCATATATTTTGCATATAATTCATAAACCACATTATAAATTATAGCATATTTATTGTTATATAACTCTTTGGTAATTCAATTTCTTTAAGAAAACGTCAAATGTAATAATGATTCTTTGTTTAAAATAGATAAACAGAAAGATGGACAAGGGACATCTTCAGCTAATACGATGGTCCAGCGCAAAAGATGCCGACCAGGAAATATTGGTACGTATATTATGGCTACATATTGTTATATAACTCTTTCTTGGAGCCAACATCAACTCTAATAATTAACCTTTTTTAAAACCAGATAGAGATGGGACATCTACACTAAAGACGATTGTCCCACGCAAAAGGAGCCGCCATGGAAATATTGCTGTCCATTGTCTTTTTTGTCATACATTTTTCCTTAGATCTTGTTGTCCTAAGGATTTGAAAGAACATTTCGACGAATATGATGGTTGTCGTGAGAGGCTCAAAACTGAATTAAAAAACGCGGGGCGATGCATCAATTGCAATCGAGTGTGGGGCTCTGAGGAAAATTTAGTTTCCTGTCAAGCGAAACATTACATCCTTTGTACATCTCGTATGACTTGAAAAGTTTTGAGTTTAGTTACTTTTTATAATGAATGCCTTTTTTGTAACTAAATACTTCGAGACAAAAATAATAAAGGGGCCAATAATTATTAATTTCGTTGACTTTTCATTTAGTTCATATAATGGTACAACTATAGAAACAACTGAGAATTAGTTATACTTTGGAGTACTTTCTCTTTTAGGAACTTTTTATAAAACATTGGTTTAACATAGTACTTTGATATGATTTGACTGTCTCCAGGACTTTCTCTTTTTGTATTGTAAAGGCATTAGGTGCTTTCCCTCAAAACTACCTCAAGATCTACCCTACTCCAGTGGCCTCCATTCGTCAACAAAGTGGCTGGATGTACTTTTGCCAATCCGGTACGTTGTTCCGGTTCATTTTAAATATCCATTACTATAATAGCTAATTTATTACTATATTATAGAGCCCCTAGGATGAAAACTCGATCATATAATTTATGTTTTTAAATATTAAATTTTCTAATATTACGAAATATTGTTACTTTTTCAGGGTAACTTCACCCAGAACAACTATCTGCATTATATTTACATACCACAGCTGAATCAACTTCTTGGATTTACATAAAGTAGGTTTTACTTATTATACTTAACCATATGAAATGGGTGTTCATTACCACGACACAATTCCAATTGTTTATTATTTAATAAGTTCACATGTATAATTAAAAGTAATTAACTACTACTTGTGTTACCTAGTATAACTAACACAAAATATGCTCTCTTTTTGTGTGAGAAATATTATATTCTTTAAATCTTTGTCTGTACTGTCTAGACTATTTTTGTATTCATATAAATATTTGCTATTTTGCATAGTTATCATTACATACCTATTTTATTTACCAAATAAAATAAACCGTGGTAAACGTTGTACAAAAGAAAACTTTCTTTATCATTCTTGGCTATATTGTAGGAATGTAAATTAAGTAAGCGTCATATAACTTACAACATTGAGCACTAATTACCTACCCGTTTGTTCATAATATAATATTCCTTAAATAAAGATAGCCCTATCTATCAAATATTACAAATGTAGTAGTAGTGCGTAGGTTGAGCAATCTATTCAATGAAAATGTGTATATCATGCATAATAATAAAAAATTAACATGGAGTTAAATATAGTAAATATGTAAGGGATTTTGTAAATAAAAAGTAAAAAGTGGCTAAAATATCGTGTTTCATATTAAAAATTTGAATTTCATACATTTATTATTCAATGATAGATCTACATTCTACATTGTGATAGAAATTACTTCTGCAACTGTTCGAATTTGTATTTTTGGTTTACCAAAGACAATAAGGTTTTTAGGATTTTATGTACTGCTACTGCTTCTACTTTATGAGGTTTTATGGGGTTAATGACCCTAACAAGCAGTATAGCTACCAGCAAGAGAATGTTTTTCGTATATTACTATTGAGCAAAGCCTTTATTCGAATTCGGACTTAAGCCCTAACATTATATTTAGCATACATAAAAGCAAATGAATATAAACACTACGTAATACTGTTGAAAAATACATGGCAAAAAAATTGTTAAAAAATACGGATGTACAGGGTGTCACATAACTATAGATACATTCCTCAAGCTCTCATTCTTGCAGCGGTACCAACAAAATCTACGTCACAAACAAAACGTAAATAAGACTATTTCGAAGCAATGGGACAGCTTTCATCCATAAAGGCTGAAGTTAGCGATCTCATAGTCTTTCAGTTGTGGAGAAAATATTTTCAAAATTGGACTGCTGGTTTTAAGCTTTAAAAAATAGCGAAATCGTAAGTTGTCTTTTCAACAGCTAGATTTGCAGTTGACTTTCACAATCAAGTTTCCTGGAAATTCAAAAATTGCAACTTGTTCACTTTTTCAAAATTTCCACAAAATTGTGGAATATTCCCTAATCTCTAAATAATATTTAAGATAACGTAAACAAATATTAAAAAGCCACGCATAAATTCGCAATTAGGTAACTGGTACAAACTACAAAATATTTTACAATACTCCTGCATATTAATTCTATACCTAGTTAATTTAATTATTAGGTAGGTACTCTATAGGTACGCGTATGTCACCCTGTTCATTGTTGTGCTGATATCGTACTATTACATTTTACGACTTCCCCTATTCCATAGGCTAGGCTAGACAGAAAGAGACATAGGTATGTAGTATGTATGTACCTGAAATATTTCTCTGAAATAATGACACGGGCAAATTATTTTTCTTCTTGTGCTTCACTGACAATGCTTGAAAAGATTGATTTTTTACGTTGTAGTACTTCATTGAAGTTTCGGAGGAAATAAATGATTACAGTTGTTCCAAGAATGAAATATTGTTGTTTGTTTCAATAATTTCAGATATATAACTTATCTCCTTAATTTTCTCCTTAATTTCTTAATTTTCTCTCCTTAATTTTACTTTTTCATGCATTAAACTCAAATTTTTCATTTGGTGGTCCTGAAAACTGGTTTAGATCCTAGCCCGGAACCAAACAATATTTCCATTGTACACGTAGGCCAACACTTCTGAGTTACTAATAGTTCTATTGCTTATATAGGGGTAACATTTTTTATCGTGAATAATATTGAGCTTATTTAATTTGGCTCAAATTAGCACATCGGGACTTCCCTTCTGGCATAATATATCATTTTCTGCTCATAAGGTCTCTTTTAAATACCGATGAAACAATATGGCTCCCACATCAAAAAAAATTCACAAAAAGCCATTCAATGCCTCACTAAGATATAATTTTCGACGCTCCACGCTAGCATCCAGGGTTAGGATGGATTCTGAAATCCTTCGTTCAGCATTATCATCGGTAGGTTTGAGTTTATTTTTGCAAGAAGCTGAAATGCTAAATGAGAACTTTCTTACAAAAATATAGTTCTTTTTCTTGGAATCTTTAAAATTCACCTTTCCTTTTATGATTCATGTATTAAGCTCTTTTGTCCATGTAACATGTAGCCCAAAAAACGACTTGTACAGGAAAAGACGGAGTGTAATGAGGTATATTCCAATCACATATAATATCACTCAACGCTGGATTTTTTTCGTTATTTAATCTTTGATTAATTTCCAATGTTCAATATTTAAGAGTTACCTTAAGAGCGAGAGGAGTACCTCGCTTAATGCTGAAGAAATTCAAGTTCCAGCATCATTATCTACTAGCTCTCCCGGACCATCTTCCTCTACCGCTGCTGGATCATATATCTCAACAACCGTTACATTAGGGACTGCAATTGATGGACACACAACCAGTGGCACTGTTTCGGCAAGTTTGAATTTATTTTTGGGAATCTATTTTTCTTGAAGTTATTTATTGGATTCTTCTGAATATGTTATATTTATTTATCTTATCTAATTAGATTTCAAGTGAGTTTATATGTATGAATTAATTTGCATATATTTAGTGGATATATTTTTCCTATGCTTTCCTTCCTCAATAAGCCTTAAGTGATCTAATAAAACAGTTCAATGAGGATAACTCAAACAAACAGTAGGTCAAAATGGCTCCAGAAAGACACCTGTGTTTATTAGAGAATTTCCTAAATTGCAATTGTTTTTTGTTCCAATGTTTCAGAACGGCGATGCCAGTTTAGCCAGTAACGGTTCAGATCTTGAAAGTGATGAATTACGAGTTACGACATCATCATTAACATCCCCTACTGTGAAGGAGAATATGCTTCGGTTGTTATCCGAAACAATGGTAACAATTATGGACAGATGGTAAATATAGAAATTACATAATTATTGAATTAATATTGGAAGAATGAGAATGAGGTATATTTTCATAAGTGTGTTTGTTTTTTAGGCGTGGTCGATGAAAGCGGAATACGGTGATTTATGTCGGGCAGGAATATTATGGCAATTGTCAAACCGTATTCCAAAGTCGAACTTACTATTAAAACACATTAATTTGACGACCGTAACTTTAGAAAACAAGACTAATTTGTTCAATTTTGAAGGAAAAGATGTAGATATGTGGGAGCAACATGACTTGAGCTAAAACATATTTATATATTATATTGAATTATAATATTAAGTTTACTATGTATCCAATAAATAAGCAGGGCTACTTTTAGCCCGCATCTAATATCCATTCATTTGCATTCAAACTATTACATGCTGCACACATATTTAAGTATAATGTGGCGAAATAAAATTCAGCTTGAATTGCATAATCGCTTTATAATTTAGCCATTAATAATTAATCGAGTTTTTTTTTAGGTCACAGAGACCGTACCTATTTTTTATCCCATATAAGTAGTTAAAAGGTTACTGGATTATGAATTGGAAGGTAAGTTCTGCTAATAAAAATAATAACAATAATTAAGGTAGAATAAATAATGCATTAAAAGAGAAATTATTGTAGGCCGATGGATTTCATCTTATTAAAAGTCTTTTATTCATATTTTATTATGTATTTGTAGCTACAGCTAGCAAGTATATTGTAGATATGAATGGCTAGTGTTCAGCTATGGTTGCCCATGACTTGACTTTGGTTAATGTTGCATAATATCCTTGAGTCCTTATCCAGCTGCCTAGTTAATTATTTATGTTACTTCATTTTATTAGTACGGCCAACAAAAAGTATTATTACTGATTCTACGATTGTTGTAAATTGTATTGTACATCATTTACTATATTTAAATGTATTAATGTACCTACGTAGTAACATAGTAATACCTTCTTCTTGATTAAGATGATGTGTTAATGTATTAATTTGTCGGTTTCGATCTGTTCTATTTGTGGATACAAATAATCTAGGTATGTAAAGGATAATAACAATATATTTCCTATTTATCTATATGTATTATGTATTATTATGTAGTAGGTAGGTAAGGTAGTACTTCCCCATTCATAAATATTGACAAATTGTACTAAAAATCAGTTGATGACACAAAAACAGAAAAGTATTCTATTCCAAAAGTATATGTTGTAGATAGATTAAAATACTCAACAAGTATAATCATTGTAATAAGTTATTACATTATAAGTATTAAATATTACGTACAATAACTGTCTCATATTATCGTATATAAGTATATTCATAAATTCATCATAATAATTTATTATAATTTAGCTACTTATCTAATTATTATTATTACTCGTTATTATTTAGGTGTGGCTGTCTGTATCTGTATTTGTTTTAATTACCTGGTTTGGTTATTATGCACATTTTGTGTTCTCTTACTTGTATAGTAGACGCTAGTTATTTATTGTTGTAGAATTATTATTATTATTACTTATATTTATATTTTAGTACTTGTTAATTATTACTGTTAGTTATTATTATGAATGAGGTTGCCAGCTCGACACTAAATATTATATTATTATGACATTCGAGCTCGGAAATGACTACTCATGTTACATTACATTACAGATTATAGATACATACAGTATTTTGCAATTGATTATTAGTAATTCTAATAATCATCTTAGAAATAGTTTGTTGACAGTTGCAGAACAAGTCAGAGTTACACAGTTAATCCTCAAGAGTTTCCTTTATGGTACAGTACATTACATTGTACATCTTATTTAGGTAGGCGTACGATTTTAATAATTAAATCCACATGCACAATGTACATACATTACATTATACAGTAGTACATACATTCAATACAGACAATATTGTAATAGGCTGCAGTACCATAGACATAATATGTAAATAGGTACTAGGTACCAATGTAATTTCCATCTGCTGTCTCATGCTAAATTACGCAGATCATAATTTACTTATTATCATGTTGTACAGATAGCTAATTGCAAATAGATCCTATTATTTATTAATAAATACAGATAACTAAAGGATAATTGAATAATTATTCATTTTTGGATTCCTGCAATTTAATTCTGGTCTATCTGCCTTTCACCTAACGTCTCCCTTCAGCTACCCATGGAAAATAAATAAAAGAGTTACAAAAATGGTAGTTATTAGTGCTAGTGGGCAACTTAATTATTAAACAAATGAATTTTGTCTTCCTAGACCAGGTATAGTAGTCACCTTTTGGATTTCTGACTCTAATTTACAATATTTACGTAGTCTGCATGTCTCTGTCTGTATTTTGGGTAATTACTATTGTTTCTACGTTCCATTTAGCTACAACTGAATTTAAAATTGGGCTATTCTTCTTTGACACACTGAATAGTACAATAATAGCAGCCTATGTAGCTGTATAGTATAATAGCAGCTTGTTTATAGTGTTCAAGCCCAACTAATCTAACACATGTATGTATGTCAAGTAAAGTCACAATATCAACATTATTAATATCAAGTGATGCAACGATGTCATGTCGTGTCATGTCATGTCACCTTGTCATAAATTACAATATTTAATGTATGTATGTATGTATATTACAGATTGCATATTTATAAACAGTCAGTTGGTTATAGTTAGTTAATTCATAATTATATGTATTATACAAGTGTATTGTATATCAACAATATTTTCATGTCCATAATAACAATAACAAGAGAGCTGGAAAGCTAACTCCACCCTCGTCTGTGTATGTCTGTCTCTCAACGCCGCCTGTCTGTCACTCTGTCTAATTTGCAGTATTAATATAGTAATAAATTACATTACATTAATTTGACTAATTACATTATCTTTACAGTTTTATGTATGTACGTTTGTAAGTAGAATAAGTTAATTCACTCTTTGTATGTGATGTTACATATTTATCAAATTCAAAATTGGAAAAATCTTCGTTAAATGTAAAAAAGGAATAATTAGTTATTACAGAATACAATGTTATGAGAGGAGGAGAAGGAAAAGTACTTACTCATGCAAATTATTATCAGCTTAAGTATTTCTTACTAACTAAAGTTAAAATACATTCATCTGTCTGTATTAATGTGATGTTGACAGTCTCAACTCAAGTTTCAACGGTTTCCAGTCATTCATTCTCACCCCGATTACATCAGAACTTTGTTTCCGATTTCGGATGCAACTGACGTTAGGTTATTTAGGTATACTTAAAAATGTTCTGAATTTCCAACATCCCACACCCCATTTTCCTTAGCTTCACTTACTTAGCTTCCTTTATGCGTTTATGTACTATTAATGTATTTTGTTCGTTTTTGTTTATTGGTTAGGTAGCTGGTAATTGTATTTATGTATTCTTAATTTTGTAGTAGTCCAATAGAGATAAAGTAGTAGTAGTAGGCATGTATGTAAGTAGGTAGATAATTATGTTTACCAGTTTACCATTAAAATTATATAAAAAGATCTATCTGGTTTGTTCGTTTGTCTTTGTTTGTAGTACCTTGTTTATAAGGTCAGGTCGGGTTGAGTTCCCCCGGTTTAAAGTTAAAACTAAACCGAGTTCCCTCATTTTGATAATTTATGAATGACCATATTATAATTATTATTTACTATTTAGTAATACAGATACGATGTAACAATGCACTTAAGGGACTACTTAATACTGAACAAAACTTCGCTGTGTAGGTCATGTAGAAAAATTGGCCATTTATCATAATATTATATCTTCTTACTTACAAACGTAGTAGTAGGTAGTAGTAGTACAGTACATTACATATTTAGTACATAGTAGTATGTAGGTCTAGGCCCCTTCTGATTAGAACACTCTCACATTCTCCCTCATACTACACTTACATTTACAATACGGTTAACTGTGCTGATTAGTTAGCTATTAATATTGTCGCTGTAAATTGCTTGTCTTCCTTTTGTCTATCCGTCGCGTCAACTCTCTGTGGTGGGGGATCATTAGTTTGATTTCATCGTCTTCTTCTAGGTATACATCTTTGGTCAAGTTTAATGTTGGATGACGTGACGTGACTTGGGCCTTGGCGTTGACGATGGCGTGACGTCCGAACCCGGCCGGTTCACTGGTCTCATGTGATGTGATGTGTCGTGTGCCATTGACTGACTTTGACTTTTAGTTTGTAAGTAGTTGTGGGAGTAAGTATGTAGTAACTCAAATGAGTGGAGTGAGTATCCGGTAATTTACACTTGAGCGATCCTTAAGGGTCAAGAGGGTTCCGTGATATTTATCCCTCTCTCGGCTATGGTCAACAATTCGCTGAATTCGTGCTCTAAAATGTGCCTAACCTGAAATTGTTTAGAAAAGAAAATTTATCATGTCCTGTCACTTGACACTTGCATTAATTTAAATAGGACAATCTACTTAGGTAGTATACTTATGTATTAATAGCCATGTTTAATTATGTACCTGTGTATTTTGTGTCGGAATTTGCAAAGCTAGGGCCATGGCGTTATGGTCAAAGTTTTCGTCCAAAGCAATTAGAGCTCCATGTACACCCGATTCTTGAAGATTTATTGCATATTCCTGTAATTAATTATAGACATTATTTTCCAGTCCAATTCACAATATAATTAAACATGATGTATGCGTGAATATATATTTATATGAACTAATGTAATTACTTTGAGAGCTATAGATTGAACCCATTTCATTATTCTATCATTGGACCAAACTAGCAAATCCGTATTTTCATTCTCACACGCTCTTCTTCTATCTTCCAAAAGCTTTCGATCATAATTTAACCGTTTTAAGCAGGATATACCAAATTGAAGACTATTTCTGTAATAGATAATAAGTCAAAACAGGGAATATTAATAGCTGTTAAATATAACTTTAAAATTATTATTCACTACTCATTGAGCATGCTGCCGACGAGTAAATTAAGTTGTAGTAACTAACCTGTGGAATGCATCGACCATTTTTAATTGTGTTCTTAAGTCTTTTTTAGTTAAATGGTCTAACATCCGTGCGTCGACTAGGCATTCCATGAACGTTGTACGATATTGAGGCAAACCCAAGGAGGGAAGCCAGTAGTTACCAATCCACTCGTGATTCATGTCACCGAATGCTAAATGTGCCAATCTGGAAGCAGTAGGGGCTGAGGGACTTGTTAGAGATACCATTTCTTGGATAGCCAATCGCAATTTCAGCCGATGCAGTGGATTACTGTGCCATTACATATCCCACATAAATATTTATTGGATTTATATTGACACATTATTAGATCAAAATATTATGATAGTTTAATTTACTAATATTTTACCTGATTCCAATCTCCCTTTGAATTTCAGTATCACTGAGAGCACTCATGATAGCTCCAGATTTGACATTTGCTCTACAAGCGGCAACATACCAGGCCGGCATCCCCACCCATTGCTCAAGCCAAGCATCAATTGTAGGACCATTCCATAATGCAAACGGCGTGCCGGCTTTCATAGCTTCAGATAAAAGTTTAGTCTTTCGTTTCTTTCTCCTATCAAAGTCCGCTTTAGAATTGAGGGGAGTGGGAATTATGGCCTGAGCTGGAGGTAAACTACTCGAGCTCATCATTGGAGTCGGAAGAGATTCACTTGTTAGAGAACTTTCGCTATCAAACCCTCCTTGGTCATATAACATCAAATCTTTTCCTTTGCCCTGTACAAAATTCAAACACAATTAATAATTAATAAACAATTGCTAACGAACTTTTAATTTTATTTACTATGTATTAGCATTAATTATAATTTCTTCTGGACTCACCTTTTCCTTTTTGCTGAATAGGCGACCTAGGGATGACTTGATTCCTTTCTTCTTGGCAGCAGCAGCCATAGCAGCGGCTGTGGAGGTGCTAATGGGAAGACCCCCTAGGGATGATCTGTCCTGATTGCCATAGCCACCCTGTTGAAGATGCTGCGATTGCATATTGTCGTGGGTCACATAATTGGAAGAGGAATGAACACCTCTACGTGGATCGTCGCTACTTTGTGAATAGCCGGGTCCACTGGACATTGAGGGCATAAGCCGGAGAGATCTTGGGGTTGGAGGGCTCGCTTCGGGCTTCATTCCCATTGCAATACCCATATCTGGCATTGTGAGATTGCTCTGATGGTACATGGAGGCTTCGCCCATCTGACAAGAAGACGAATAAAAGTTACCCGGGGATAAAGAAGCAGGAACCTGTTTTTAGTCCAAGCATTACAACATACCAGTCCATTATAGTCAATCAATCCAAGCTGGCAATCAAAATTAGCTAACACATACATTACATTGACATTTCAATAAACGACTACTTAATTATAGGGTTACTAATTATTAGTAAGGTTACTATTTATTATAGCTGCATATGGTTAGGTTATTATGTATAGTAATTAATGTAATCAATAGAAAGCTAGTTAGTTTGTTAGTTGATCAAATTACTCATCCGCCAAAACTAAATACTCTAATTTACGAAACGTTACAAGCTACTCCTATATAAATCCCAACGAAACCAAACAGAAAGAATGAGTTTTGTTGAAAAGGAATTAAGGCAGTAAGAGTTGCCTACAAAGCATGCAATTTCCATACTAAAAATTTTAAGAAATGTTAAACACCAATATTTGTAATATTGTAATAGTTGTACTAGATTTTAGAATGGAGTTCAATTTACCGTATGAAATTTATGGTGGTAGTCTCGTTGAGGTGAGGGATTGGAACGTGGAGTGGAGCGACCACTTAAAGGAGGAGAAAGCGGACGGTCTAAACCTCTTCCGCCCATGTCTAAGCTTCTTCCGCTTAGTGGAGGCGACATGGCACGATCATAAACTCCCCTTCGGGATAAAATATTGACTTGTTCGATAGAGCCGACCCGTGACTCCAATTGCTCAGCTCGGGCCTCCGTATTTTGTTTCTCTTCTTGAATTAACCTAATCTCGTTATTAATTGCATCCAATTGCTCTTGGAGCATGAGGGCGAGAGTCTGAGCATCTGTTTGCTGTGATGGAGATAAAACGTCCGCCACAGAAAATATACTTTCGGAATCATCTACCTCGGCATCGCTTAAATCAAAGGCTTGTTGAACATTTGCTAACACTTGTGCTTGTTCGACAGGATCCCATTCCACGTCCACCTGTGTTACAAAATTCATTTCAAACACATTGCTCATGAATAAATTCACAATTACAAAACACCTGGCTTTCAATGCCAATGTGCAGTTTCATGTATACATAAATAGGTAGGACAACAAGATCAAAAAGTTGCCAAACCTTTGTAAGTCGTCTTGGCAGTGAATGCGTATCGAAACTAGAATGACTACTTGTGCGGACAAAGGAGGTTTCTACCGGGGTCGGACTAAGACTCCTAGTTAAAGCTTCTGTTTGTTGAATATTATACGCAATCTCTTGTTGGTACAATTGTCTTTTACAACCTTCCACTTCTAATCGGGCTTTGGTAACTTCTTTCATTATTTCGCTCTGCGACGAAAAAAGACAACATTCAATAACAAATTAGATATACATATACATTAGCCATCATTAGGATTGATGCATTGTCATAGTCATGACTGACACAATAGCGTCTATTTGAAAAGAGATTTTAAAGAGCACATCAAACATACCTTTTCAGATTGCATTTCTTCCATAAACTTTCTCGTTTTATCTAGCTCTTGAGTAAGAGCATTTTTCTCATCCAAGGAATGCATTCTTTCTTGCAAGTGGACTTGAAGTCTCTCATTAGACTCAGCTAGAAGTTTGTCTACAGTTGCCGAGAGACGAGAATTGTGATCTTCGTTAACCCGTAATCTTTGGTTGAGACGAACTAGCTCGGTACTCTTTTCTTCAAGTTGTGCTTCTAACCGAGCTATCCTCTCCTCCGCGGATCCATGCCTCTCTTGCGCCTTCGCAGTCAGTAAGTTTTAACAAAATCCATTAGGTATTTATTGACTTGTTCAATTGAATGATAAAGATAAACACACAACTTTCTGATTTTTAAATCTACCTGTGTCAAAGCCTGAAGTCTTTGTTTCAGCTCTTCCTCCATATCAGGCATCTTGGAGAATTGTGCTAATTTTTGGTCGGAAAGCTCAAGTTTCTCTTGAATGGCTCGTGTTTTCTCTTCCTGGAGTTTGAACTGAGCTTCTTTGTGCTGCAACTCTTGCTCCAGTTTTTCATTCAGGTCATGAAGTGAAGTTGACTCTCTTTGAGCATTAAGATACCGTTTCTCCAAAGTTGCAATACGTTCTTCCTGCAAATCAATACAATAGAAATGATAGTTTTACGCATTATTTACAGACCAAATGGAATTTCATATATTGTCAATAGTAATAAGAGTTCGTATCGCCATAAATTACTTGATCAACTTTCTGTGCTGCATTCTCTCGCAAATCTCTCTGCAATTTGGCATTATTTTCCTGCGCCCGGGATAATTCCCTCTGAGTCCTGCTTAGCGCTTCTTCTAAATCTGAGATTCGTGTGCCCAAGTCACTTGCTCTTCTTTGAGCTGCACTCAACTCAGAACCCTAATACAAATTACCACAAATGTGTTTTCAAAGGAAATTTAAAGCATATGCGATATTATCGGGAATGCCAGCCAAAATATTGCTTACCTGCTTATCCAGTGCGTTTTGCAGATCAGAAATCTTTGAAAGATCTCCCTCGGGCTCCAAAGATCCATTGGATACCCGCTACATAAAAATATGAAATATTAGATACTTTCTTTAAACTATAGCGAAAACATTTTGTCAATTTCATTGAAAATTTACTTTGGTAAGATTGAATATGTTTGGAGTAGCATCTGTTGTGTCAGTTTCTCCGTTTTCCTTTGACTTATCCAAAACTCTTCCAGATTTTTGTTGGTGTAACTACAAAAGCACAAATATAGATAGAATAATTAAGTGTAAGTTGGAATTATCCTTTAATTTAGCTACAATTACAATGAAAAATACAATATGCAATAATTTGAGCATAATTTTATCAATAGAAACTTACGTCGTCTTTAGTTTGTGACAATTCATCTTCTAACTGAGAGACACGTTCTAATGCAACACGAAGGCGCTCTCGAACCTGAATGCAACACATCATTTAAAAGATTAGTAAGTCTAGAAGATTTTCTCAGAGTGAATGGGAGCAGTAGTGAATGTGGAAGAAAGACTGGCGATGACTAGAAAGAAAAGAATAGCTATATTCTTAAAGAAACGCAGGTGCAAACGATCCATTAAAACCGAAACAGGTAACGAAAGGAAGCAACTCCAGCAAAGAGTGCAATTGACGTATCACCTTGGCTTGTCCAAGTATAAAAATCAAAAACAAAAGATGATACTTCCATGCTTCACTACTATTTCGAAAATACGTGAGCAAAACAAAGATACATGTGATCCTATTGTTATTATTTAATACGCAGGACGTCCACAAAGAGATTCACTGTAAGTAAATAATAATGATCTGTAATCTGGAAATGGCGAAAAATATTTCACGGGAAATTCATTCAACCGAAGTTGTTCATTGTAAACAGCTGACTTGAATTACTTACATACATACTATCACATTTCCTTTCTGCTTTCCATTACTTATCTCGTTATCCCTTCCCTTCGCTGCCCTCCCTATCACTCTCCGGTTTCTAATTCTAGCTGAACTTTTTCCATGGAACTTATTTTGTATAATTATATCAGGTAATAACTACGATTTACACGCCATCAAATACGCAATAATATAAACACTGTGAAGATAACAATGGTTACGAAATTTTGGCAGAAACAGAAATAATAACAATACTTTTTCATCGAGAGCCTTATGGTGTTCGAAAAGGGATTTCAGAGCTTTGAGCACTTCTACTTCAGAGGAAACACCAGACTGAGCTGCTGCTTGTCTTTTGACCACTGTCATTCGAAGGGATCTTTCGTGTCTGGAGACCAAACATTCTAAGTGTTCCAATAGTAGCTGAAAAAAATATGCAATATTAATATTAATCCTTATCTTAACATTTGTTTATATAATATTTTGATGCTCTGTAATACGAAAAGTGAAACTTACTCTGGTATTGTTTCTTTCTGCTTTTAATTCGCATATTTCTTCTTCTCGCTCCAGAAGCTGCTCTCTAGCTTGGTTCAGTTCTTTTGTTAAGCTGGCAAATTCCTGGAAAAAGTAACGATCATGTTTATATCATATTATCATGGACATAAACATCTCTCAACTAACACATGTAAGTACAAATACAATTCATATTGCAAGACCAGGGAGAAAATGACAGCGTTGGCAATTATTTTTACGTAATGTCCTATACAAAAGACGCTAAGTCTGCAGATTACACTACAATGTGCAAATATTATTGACTTGGCTAGTGTTCTGTACTGACATTGCATAAAATCAAGTCCAGTCCAAGTCAAGAAAAGAATGAATTTGTCAATGAAGAACGGTAACGCCAACGCTGGCGCTTGCGAAATAATCCTGACTGCTATCATATTTCTCGAGCTCAATTACGATACGAATACTACTCACTTCACGCACGTCAACCTTTCTCTCATGATATAAACAACTAAACGCACGTATGATGTTATGACTAATACTAATGATATATGTGACAGAGCTGGCCTGGACTGGACTAACACTGAACTCAACTAATACTACTGCCTTTTTTACTATTAGGTACTTTACTACAGACTTACTATACTATTATTGTACAATGGTTTCAAAGTGTCGATGTTTCCATTCAACTCTTATTTACATCTCCGACAGTCAGTCAGTATATTCAGATTCAGATTACATCTGATAGAAATCGATAAGAAAAATACTACATGCCGTAACATTTGTTTATCTTTATAAACACGTTTCTTTCGCCAATACCAATACACACTTCCCTTTAGATAAAGTAATACAGTTTAGAGTTTACACTATCCAAGCGTCAAAAGAACTCGCAAAGTGTTTGTATTTATTTGCATTCCTTCTTCAACTTGAACTATATCTTTTATTTAAATTAAATGAATAGGGAATATATACACCTAAACAGTTTCTCGTCAATTCTAATTCTATCCGACTCTCTTTCATTCAAATACAAATACCATTTACTGTTTACATAAAACAATTTACACTGCTGCTGCACTGGACTAACAATAAGTAACACGTGCAAAGAAATGCATTAAACTTCGCAAACTCTTATTCTTTCATTTCACTAGCTCTAAAAACAATGTGCATATCTACATAAAGCTAAAAGTTCTTTTGTATCCTACAAAAGAAAAGTTATCTGCTATAAACTATACACAACTAGGAGCTATATAATTCTTATTTCCTTTCTTCATCCAAATACTTTAAGCCTACTTACGATTAGTTGTTACGAAAGTAATGATGAGGTGCCTACCAACCGTAAATAAGCATTATCAGTATGTAATTACTCCTTTCACTAAAACTTTTATCACATCATGAAATTAGAGATAATTATGGGTTATATTTCTTCGGCTAATAATATAGTCCACCTATTGAATGGTGAACTGATTTTGAAACAATAAAGCTCTTTGATACGCATCTAGGCAATAAAAGGATGAATAACTGAACCAATTAATAAGACTTTTAATAGGACACTCAAACATCTCTACCTACAACCTTCCTGCTTTCTCACTACCCGGAAAGGAAACTCGTACTGTTACATTGGCCTAGGTCTACTATCTATCAGTTTTTCAATGAAGATCATAAAGAGATGCATTTAGCAAGGATAAAGAACTTAGTCAATTTTGTGTATGTACCATACAAGGAAAGTAGGTGTAAAGGGTGAAGGTCATTTCATACGGTAATAACCTACGCAACTACTGAAATGACAGCATTAGAGAACAATAGATCCATTTGCAGAAGAGAAAAGTGAAATCCAGGAAGCTATAAAATTTTTGTTATTATGCATAAATGTTTACATTAGGATTTCACATGAGTTGATTTCATGAGAAAGTTAAAACGACACTTAAGGTTTTGCCACATAAAATTTTACTTCCTGGATTCATTGCCTACCAAAAGTTTTGCCTACTTTCTTAAATAGTCTGTTTCTGTTTACATTTCTTTCTATTAACTTTCTCTAATATTTGCAAATAGCACCGTCTAGATCAGGTTATATAAATTATTGTTGGAGTATACAATTTCCTATGTGCAACAGAAAAGTATTTATATAAATATGCCGAACAGATTATTTTACATAAGCCACACATAATGTCTGTTGTATAATTTTAACGGCTAACAATAACGTGTTAACTACACCATGAATATTCCATTTGCTGTATTGTATTGAAATACGACACAGGCAGCAGGATATATTTGTCTGGAGGATAAAATGTATTATATTACATTCCTCATTATTTCTGTGTACCTGCGGAAGGCTAGCGGAAAGTTGTCTGGAGAGCGAATCTCTCTCTTTTTGGCAGTCTTGAAGTTTAATTTCGGTGTCTTGGAGGCGCTCTTGGCTCTCCCGAAGACTGTCCATAAGCTTATCACGCTCGTCCAGCATGGATACCATTAGCTGTTCAAAGTTAGCATCTTCAGCCCCAAATTGAGAATTTCGTTGAGTGATTCCATCCTCTGAGATGGTCGGCATGACATCACACATCATGTTCCACATTTTATAGCAGCACCCTCACTACAGCATCACATCACCAGTCACACACAACTCTTCGAATCCAATGACTTGGGTTTCAACTTCATCTTCTAGCTTTTAATCCATTTGTCCATGACGAAATAGAACAACTGATTGGGTTTCTGTGTATTTAATAGTGATCACAATGTAATTTTGCTGGCCTGGCGATGTGCAACCGTTTTTAGTGATTATGGCGAGGTATTTCATTTAAGTCCAACTGTATTCTCTCTTATTCATTTTGAAATTCAAAACGTTCGTCACTGGAGATGAAAGACGATATCCAAAATTCAATATTGGTATGAGCTCCAACAAAGTTCAAGCAATTTCTTTAGAAAATATAATTATTGTAGTTGCATTCCGTTGTACAATTCTGACTTAACTGCTTTGCTGTGGAGCAGAGGCATGACTTGACAGTGACACAGATTTAGTTTGACTGGAACTAGTAATACAACATTGAACATTAACTACATTAAATAAAAACATAAATACAGTAATCTCTTAGCAAAATAGATAAAAATGTTCCGAAGGAAGAATGTTAAAACTTTAAGTGAGTTACGTTACAAAATTGGAAGAATTTCTACACAAATCCCTGGACATTTTCCTCGATGACAACTAGATAATATGGCAACAGTTAATTATAGTTGTTTGACAATTAGTGACGAATCCAGTTAGCAGTAGAACTGACAAATGCCACAATTATTTTTCAACACCCACCAGTTTTCTGTTTTCCTTTGCTGCACTGGACTGGCCCGTTTTTTAAATACGCAGGTTGACAGTTAATCAGCTGAGCGTTTTATATCATTACTCGCCAGCTAAGTGTGTAATGACAGTTCACTTACTTCGATTCGATTAGCATAACAAACCAGGAATTGAGTGCACAATATCCAATTAGTGCTAAGATAAGATTCTTCCAGCAGGTTTTAACGATCGGTTTCGGTTCTGCTTCTTGAGTTGTTGACAATTATAGAACTGTCTTCATAATATTGACATTGACAAGTGACAGTTAATTACGGAGCACAAAACTTTACTTGTAGATTGGACAGTAAAATAAATCTCAGTATTCCTTTGACACACTGTTATTTGATTGACAATTGACGAGGATCATTTCACATAGTAGATGACAGATCAAATGAAGGATGACTTGCGTTGTCTTGTCCTGTAAACATTGACAATTGGCATTTGAACCCGAGTAGCTGTAAGTTGTTATTTGCAACTAAGAATTAGCAGCCGGTAAGGTTATGCAGAGCTGCAGATTAAAAAGGAATGATTTAATTATTTAGAATGACATTTTTACGAAGGAATATTTAATATTGTTATTGTTTTGTTATTTGTTTCTAGAGTTGAGAGTAAGCTGCGGGCAATTGTTAATAGCTCCCGGTTTCTTGGCAAAGAGGGAATTAAATGTTGAATGTGCCCATCTGATCTGGCTGATTGATTTATTATAGTAAATTATGTGATATGTTCCTTTTTAAAATCACTGCCAACTGCACCCACCATACCATTAGGAATAAACAATGTAGTTCTTAGATAGCTGTCATCACTATAAAAATTCATTAGGAATTCCGTTTCAATATTTGTGAATGAATGAACTGGTTGAAGGTATTTAAGATTTAATGGATCGGGTTTTATTCCTGGCTCTGTGCTGGATCTGTATCCGGATCCATGTACTTCCTGGTTGGTCTGGTCGGAAATGAAGAGTCACAGTTTTTGGCTTTCGTATTAATTTTGGTTGTCTTCTTGCTTCTTCCAGTTGAGTGATTTAACTGGAATTATTATGTAATACTTGCAAGATTGCTGGTGCAGTATCTTCGGAATTAGTTGCTTCCGACGTCTCTTGAAGTCTCAAGTGAAATCGGTTGTTCGGTCGCTGCTCTTGGCACTCCCTCCGTGTTCTGTTCACTTATCGAGAGCCGTCAGAGAGTCAGATTCAGAGAGTGTGGGCTTTCGCAGGTCGCCAGTTAGAGGGACGTCACCGAGTATTTATCTTCCTGAAAATGAAAGTTAATTGACGGCTCCGTCTTCCAGGATCTTGTATATTAGTCCAGATATTAATTTTGGAGACACCCGAAGAGAGTAGCCCGTGACGGTAGGTGAGTTCCCTTCGGTCACTCTCTGTGGCTACTGAATTTTCTCGTCGGGAAAGTGCAGAGAAAGCACCAGACATCCTACAACTCTACTTCACTCTGTATTTCACTATTTCCTAGTTAAATAGCCTACCATTTCATAATATAAACTAACTAGTACATATAAGCAATATAGGTACGTATATATAGGTATATACACAAGAGTTAGCTAGGTAGGTAGGTTGTAGGTAGGGTTAGATGTTCGAGTTAGAGGCCAGAAGAGGCATCTCGCTCTGTCTAGCCTCCATACATACTTTACATTTACATGTACAGTTTCCTTCGCTGTACTGTTCGGTTATGTCATGATCATGTCCTGTTAGAAATATACACGGAGAAACCAGCTTTATATTATATAATATATACTCTGTATATATATGTGATACACTATGGCACTGGATAACCAAACAACCACTATAATAGACGATATTAAAACTGACAATGCAATGCAAGGCGAGTGAGACATATATACATTAGTGCATATCATATTCCATACCAGGTACTAGTGTACTAGGCACAGAGCCTACACATATTATACACATAGTACATACTCCACAATACAATAATACGACAATACTACTACAACTTTTACTATTTACTATACTTTTTATAGCCTTTAGGTACTTTCAATAATTCCCATTCATACTCTTCAAGCCATTTCATAATAAATCCATGATACTACACAAATACAATACAAACTACTACAACATCAATTTTACTCACAATCTTCAATGTACTCACTTTTACAAGGCAATATGTACATATTACACATCTTTAACTGAAAGCAAGTAAAACTATTTCAGGGAGGGTCAAAAATAAATTCTAGCATAAGCTTCTCATCAAAGATCAAACAAATAGACAGAGTTACAAGTTACAGGTCACAAATACAATACAGAAAATCATTTTAAAGATCTTATATAAATAGGTATGTAAGTATACTTGTTTTATTTTATATAAGATGCTATACGTATCCATCCAAAATGCAGTTATTAAGTATTACGACCTGATGTTTATCGAGGTGCTAGCTATGTACTATGTACACTCTATTATAGCGCTATTCATTATTATACACATTAATTCCAATTATAACGATGCAATCATTTATATTCCTTTCTGGCATTGTTCCTTGTCTTCCAATTGAGAGACTTGCTTTATTTAACACATTATTAAAAGACTACAAATACGAATTGACAATAAAATAAAGACAACATGGCATTATTGTATGGGCCATAGAGGTTTCTTCTGCCATTATATATACGCAGGACAATTTATTATACAATGGTTGCGACTTGCGACAACAATGTATTACGCTATCTAATCTAGGGTGACCACAATTTGGTGGAGCTAACAAGGGACTTTCCACTTATAGTAATAGAATAATGATATAATAAGCTTGTTACAAGTTTCCTGCATATTTCCGATCAGAGAAATACTTTACTGGATAGTGTGTTTGTTACTGAAATGGGGATTAATTAAAGAGCATCCAAAAATATCCAATAGATATATTGAAACAATATAATAGCTAGTTTTTCAATGAAATATAAAAGACATAAATTAATAATTGTCTCAAAATACCCATATAATGATCATGAAGCTAAAAATTTAGTTGGGCTAGGCAACATCCATATTTGGAAATTACCTAAGTGAAGCATGAAGTCTGAAAAAGTGCCTATCCGGAATAAAATAGATTTTTGGCTGCATTTCACTATAAATTGTAACTGTACTACTAAGTAATTATGTCATGTCAGTTTGATTTTTTGCTTAGTAGTAATAAGTAAATAGAATCTGCATCATTTAGGTAAATTTTCTATATCAGTTTCTTTATGATCTTAGTATACAAATCTAATACCAATTCCCCTCTTCAATATCATTTTCTGAATTCTAAAAATCCATGAATCTTGTAAAGGCAATATCTGCTTTTAGGAAAGCAAATATTGAAATATTAGACAACCATATTCAAGGGAGATATATGTAGGGTAGGGCTGTTAAACCCGGATATAATCCGGATTTCAAATCCGAATAAAACCGGATTTGACAAATCCGAAATCCGGATT